>CAUYSK010006900.1:0-103256 GCA_963575035.1 Avahi laniger | reverse complement strand
AAAAATAGAAAGAAATTAATTGGACAGCTAAAAATACATATAGCAAAAATTAGCCGGGCATGGTGGCACATGCCTGTAGTCCCAGCTACTTGGGAGGCTGAGGCAGTAGGATGGCTTGAGCCCAGGAGTTTGAGGTTGCTGTGAGCTAGGCTGACGCCACGGCACTCGCCCCAGGCAAGAAAGTGAGACTCTGTCTCAAAAAAAAAAAAAAGAATTTGAAGATAGGCATAGCAGAGCATTAAACTACCTTCTGAGTGCAGGGCCACTTAAGGCTGCAAAGGCCACACCCTTGTTACGTTGGCCCTTCCCATGATTCTGTTACTGCTGCCAATCACCATCTCACCTCCCTTGGCAGCAGATGGTCCTGGTCACTTCTATTAGAATCCTTCTGAAAGTGGCGCACGAGGGAGCAGGAGCGTGTGTGACTGCGGGAGCAGAGAAATGCCTAAATCAAAGGAACTTGTAGCTTCAAGCTCTTTTGGCAGCGACTCTGACAGTGAAGGTTACAAAAAGTTAAAGAGGAAAAAGCAAGTTGCTCCAGAAAAACCTGTGAAGAAGCAAAGATTGGTGAAACTTCAAGAGCTCTGTCATCTTCCAAACAGAGCAGCAGCAGCAGAGATGATAACATGTTTCAGATTGGGAACATGAGGTACGTGCGTGTTCAGGACTTTAAAGGGAAAGTTCTAATTGTTATTGGAGAATATTGGCTGGATCCAGAAGGTGAGACAAAGCCAGGAGGAAAAGGTATTTCTTTAAATCCGGAGCAACGGAACCAGCTGAAGGAACATTGACGATGACATTGATGATGCAGCAAGAAAACTGTAAAGTCTGAGCCATATTAAACCTGCCCTATTCTAGTTGTTTTAATCTGTCTTTTTTCATTGGCGTTTGTTTTCTCAGTGTTGTTCTCCAAGCTATTGTATGTTTGAATTGCAAAACAATTTGTAAGAGGAATACTTTTTTTTTGACACAGAGTCTGGCTCTGTTGCCTGGGCTAGAGTGCCGTGGCGTCAGCCTACCTCACAGCAACCTCAAACTTCTGGGCTTGAGCAATCCTTCTGCCTCAGCCTCCCGAGTAGCTGGGTCTACACGTATGTGCCACCATGCCCAGCTAATTTTATATATATATATATATATATTTTTTTTTTTTTTTTTAGTTGTCCGGCTAATTTCTTTCTATTTTTAGTAGAGACGGGGTCTTGCTCTTGCTCAGGCTGGTCTCGAACTCCTGACCTTGAGCGATCCACCCACCTCGGCCTCCCAGAGTGCTAGGATTACAGGCGTGAGCCACCACACACCCGGCCAGGTTCATTTCTTATCATCATCCGTTCTTTGCTCTTTGGTCTGGTCATACAGTACTACTTTCAGTGTGGTGAAAGTCCCGTTCTCTCTTGGCTCCAGTCCTTAAAATAAGCCAGTGGTTCCCAAACCTTGCTATATTTCGGAATCTCCTGGGCTTCTTTAAAAACTGATGTCTGGCCCCCCCGACTCCTGACATTTTGATTTAATTGGCATGGGGGTGATATGCAGATACAGCGCCTTTTAAAAGCTCCCTGAGGAATTCTCCTGTGGAGGTTTGAAAACCATGGGAATAAGTGATCTACTCTAGGAGCACTCTTCTTTACCCACTTCACTTGGGAAACCCCTAATCATCTTTCAGGCCTCATTTACAACAAAATTACTTGTCTGTCTTCCTACACCAAATTCGTTGCCACTATAATTAATTAGTGTCCCTGCATGTAGGGCTACCACTAGCATGACTCATATTTCATTTTAACTGACTGTACAATTGTCATTGTTCCCTACTAGAGTATACACTGTGCTCAATTCGCTCACTGTTAAACCTCCAGTGTCTAGCAAAGAGCTAACACACGTTATGGATACCACAGGTATGTGATGAATGTAATGAATATAGCTCAACCTAAAAGGAGATATTAAAGATAGCAAAATAAATTCACAGAATCGAGAAGAGAAAGAACACGTTGATAATGAGCAAATCTATCCAGGACTACAGAGGGAATAACTTACCTCTTTAATGACATAACGAATCTCATCAGAATTGAGAACGCTACATTTAATATCAATTGGCTTGCATGGAGTAATTCCCTTATAGACAAGAGGTGTATAGCATTTCATTGCAAATTTCAAGTCACTGACATGTCTTCTCTCTTCTAAAATATCTTCAAACTCATCCCACTTTTTGAGATCCTTCTGTGGATAAAGCAAATGAAAGAAAGTAATAAGCACATATTGTAAAATAAATTAGGACAGATTAGACTATATTGGGAAGGTTTTATCTCTGTCAAAATTTTTATTCTATGACATATGAATAAGAGTAGGGTGTTCTGATGTTAGATTTTCATATACTAAGAAAAAGAGATATAAAGATAATTAAGATCAATAAATTGATAATGAATTGTCATAATATTTATTATATTTCTGATTGCTATCCTTATAAAGCCAGAACCGCTTTGGGAAATTTAACCAAGAAAGCAAAGATGAGACATTAAGCTCTAGAGTAATCTGGTCAATTTTACACAGTTTCATCTATCACATTGACAAATATCTTATTTGCTTCTACTTAGCTTTAAAAATTAAATCAAAACATACACTAGAAAACTAAAATTATGTCAGATAAACCCACATGGGTGCAAACTGAAAGAAAAATCACTCAAGAAAAAAGTACTTTCATATAAGCTACTATTGAGCAGTCTATTGCTGTGACAACGTTCTCATCTCCTGTTAGGCCACTGCAATTCAACTTCTATCCAACCAGCCCCTAAAACTTCTCTTTATAAAGCTACCAATGACTTCCAAATTACTAATTAAAAAAAAAAGCATTTTTCTGATTATAAAAGTAACAGTAGTAATAATAATTATAGCTTACTAAGTGCCAGGCACGATTCTAAGAACTTTACATATTAAAGAACAACCCTCACCACAAATTTATGAAGCAGTTGTTATCACCCCCATTTTACAACAGGAAACCAAGGCACAGAGAAATGAAATAATTCACACAAGGTCACACAGCTCGTAAAGGGCAGAGACAGGATTCAAATTTGAGTCTACAGCTTCACAGACCTTTCTCCTAACCGCTATCCCATACTACTTACCATGTTTGTTTGTGGAAAATTTGGAAATATGTAAACATATAAGCAACTATAAATTGCCCACAATTTTATACTCCGGGAATGTTATTACTTAATAGTTTCTTTATTTTTTCATTCATAGCTATAGAAATATTTTTATTCAAAATATGAATACCAGTTTATCTTATCTTTTCAATTATGAATATATTCCTATATTAAATATTGTTTTAAAACATTTTAGTGGCAGCATAATCATCTTAATGCACCCTGACTTTCTCCTCTTCTTTTTTTCTTTTTCCAGAGACAGGGTCTTACCCTGTTGCCCAGGCTGGAGTACAGTGGCATGATCAGAGCTCACTGTACCCTTGAATTCCTGGGCTCAAGCAATCTTCCTGCCTCAGCCTCCTGAATAGCTGGGACTACAGGCGTGTGCCACCACACCCAGCTAATTTTTTCTCTTTTTTAATTTTTGTAGAGACAAGGTCTCACTATGTTGCCCAAGCTGGTCTCGAACTCCTGGCCTCAAGCGAACCTTCCCACCTTGGCCTCCCCCAGTGCTGGGATTATAGGCATGAGCCACTGTGCCCGGCCTCCTAACTTCTTAAATAATTTTATTTAACTAAAATTAAAGTGATACATGCTTATTATAAACATTTAGAGACTACAGTAAAGGACAAAGAAAGTAATTAAAATTACCTGCAATCCCATGATCTAAAGACCATTTCAATGAATGCTTTTTTCTCTGCATTGCAGATACATTCTCCCTCACTCCACATACATACACTATGATTTGCAAGTGATTTTTTCACTTAATGTCATAAACTCTACTCCATGTCATTTAAGTTTCTTCCATTATTTTTAATGTTGTACATGTGAATCATGTTTCATTCCTTGCTATTATACAAAAATGCAACATTCTTAAGCATAACCTTTGTGCACAATTCTTATTATTTCTTTCAATTTGATCATTCAATCCTGACCTCCTTCCAGTCCTGCAAATCCTGCTGGACTTCTCTACAGCCTGACGCCATTTTTAAATGCTCCCTCCTTACCCCAACCTCCAATCATCCTGAAATTTTCCTGCTTTGGTTTTTAATTCATGACTCTGTCACAGTGGAAAATCCACCTCATTTCTCTAATCCAGTGATTCTTAAGCTGGGAGAAGTTTTCCCCTCAGAACTATCAATGTGTCTTCTTTCCTCCCACTTCCCTTTTACTATGATAACATCGCCAACCTTCCTCTCTTCACCCCACATACTGTGCTGGGTGCTCTCACCTACCCCACTAGTTTAAAGTACTAAATATATATATGCTTCCAAATCTTTTGCCCTGTTCTCTTCTCCCACCTAAGCTCCCGACATACACATGTAGTTGCAAACACTTCACACTTGGCCTTTCCAAAACCAGACCCATTTCTCTTCTGCACAGTCCCACAACATGATCATTTTCCTGAACTCTCAATCACCAGCTGCCACACCATCTACACCCCTTTGTATCATTCTGCATGCCTTCTCGCTCATGCTTTCCATCCAAACTGTTAACAAGGCCTGTAACAACGTATCACATCTACTCCTCATTCTCATGGCCACTGCTTCAGCACAGCCTGCCTGTTCCTAGTAGGAACGCAGTTTGTAGAATGAAAAAATAAATTACTGAATGAAACCATTTATTGAACCCTGTTGATGATGGCTTCCCAATATTCACAGGATAAAGCTCAAAACTTCCCCAATCTGGCCTTTATCCAATCAATGTCTAATCCAGTGGTTTTTAACTCGGGGTGCACATTAAAATAAATTGGGGACACTTAAAAAAAATACTGAAGTCCAGTTTCCACCCCTATTGATTCTTGATTAATTTGGTCTGTTAATGGTGCACAGGCATCAGAATTTTTTTTTTTTTTTTTGGAGACAGAGTCTTGCTCTGTTGTCCGATCTAGAGTACAGTGGTATCATAGTAGCTCACTGCAACCTCAAACTCCTGGGCTCAAGAGATCCTCCTGCCTCAGCCTCCCAAGGAGCTGGGACACAGGTGTGTGTCACCAAGCCTGGCTAATTTTTTCTATTTTTCGTAAAGACAGGGTCTCACTCTTGCTCAGGCTGGTCTAGAACTCCTGAGCTCGAGGAATCCTCCTGCCTTGACCTCCCAGAGTGCTAGGATTCACATCAGAATTCTTTTTAAAAGTACTGGAAGTGATTTCTGTGTGCAGTTAGGGTTGAGCACTGCTGCTTGTTAACTGGCCTTCCGTATCCATGCTGGGGAAATATTTGCTATCATTAAATAAAGATATTTACATGGCTACTCACCCAGGAACACAATACAAATAAGAACCGAAGCAAGAAGATTAAGGTGAAGTATTTCTCTCCCATCTTAATTAGCAGAGCAGGCCTTTCCCTATCAATTGCTAAAGAGGCCTTCCTTGTACCTTCCTTTCTACTGCTCTGGAGGATCCATTCCAAGGTAGGCACTGAAAGCCCACAATGTACCAGACACTGTTTTACTGGCTGAGGATATAGCATGAACAGGGCAGGCAAGGGACTGCACTGAGACAGCTTACATACCCTCAAAGAAAGACAGACAAGCAAACAAAGTAAGTTCACTTAGTAACACCACCAGTAGCGTGCTGGTCAATGTTTAGCCATTTAACAACTGGTATGGGAGAGCCCTGAGTTACAGTGTTTGCCAACTTCTACAGTATATACACTCCCCTTATGGGAGATTTCGAGCCACCAATATGACCCCACTGAACACAGACTTGGTGAGAGACACCCAGTAGCGGATCTCTACCTTCCAGTATGATAGACATAAATAACCTGAAGAGCATAGGTAATGGTAAAAATCAGTAAAATAATTAGGAAATGCTAAGTTTTGAGTATTTATTAATATTACCTTTGTTTTTTAATAGAATTTAATTATAAATTTAAGTAATGTTTAATTTTTAATAATGGCTGTATTTTAACAATGGCTTCGCAAATCATGAAAATTTAACAATCAGCTCTTGCAATACAGTACAAGATTGTAGTGCACCACTGGAAAAAGAATACAAAGAATAAAATGGGGTGACTAATGAGGGCAAATGATTGGAGCTACTTTAGATTGAATCGTTGCGGAAGGCCTCTCTGAGGAGGTGATATTTGAGTTGGGACCTCAATAACGAGAAGAGTCAGTAACAAAAACTTCTGGGAAAACATAGCATGCCACATAGAGGGGACTATGAGCATTTTGTGGAGACAGCATGTTTGCTGTCTGAGAAGCAGAAGGCCAGAGTGGCTAAAGACCAGTGAACAAGATTAGTAAAGTCAGAGCAGCATCAGTTACCAGATAATCTAAAGTCTTGTGAGACACTGTGAGGCATTCAGGTCTTTCATTCAGACTCTAACAGGAAGCCATAATTTGGATTATGGTGCGCCAGTGGTTACCTATGCCCAGTCTTCTTTTCATCCTGTGGTCTCACTGAAGGTTGCCGGCTCATCTATGGCTTCAGATACAACCTACTTGCTGATGAGTGCCAAATCTATATACCTAAGCCAGACCTTCCTCTCTTGCTCGAGCAACATATTTCTAACTGTACTTGGATGTCTCCCAAACATGTTGTGACGCATCTGGTCCATGACATGATGTTCCCCAAGTTAAAAATCATTGCTTTTGCCTCTTACATCTCAAACTGAACATGCCCTAAACTGCAATTACTACATCACCCTGACTGAACCTGCTCTGCTCCTTTCCTGTCAGTGAAAGGCATCATCATTTGCCCAGTTGCCAGGTAAGACACCCAAGCATCAACTTCAGACTGCCTCCTTTTCCTTTGCCACCACATTCTTCTTGTTCCAAGGGCTGATGATTTATTGTCCTAAATGTCACACCAATTCCTCCATCTCCCTTCTTCCCAGGCCCACTGTCACTGTCTCACTTCAGGTTTCATCACTTCTCTGGATTACTGCAATGGCATCCTAATTGATCTCCACGCTTATTATGCACCAGATTCCTTCCCCAATCTCATTCTCTTAGGCCGGGCGCGGTGGCTCACGCCTGTAATCCTAGCTCTCTGGGAGGCCGAGGTGGGCGATCATTCTGAGCTCAGGAGTTCGAGACCAGCCTGAGCAAGAGTGAGACCCCACCTCTACCAAAAAATAGAAAGAAATTAATTGGACAGCTAAAAATATATATAGAAGAAATTAGCCGGGTATGGTGGCGCATGCCCGTAGTCCCAGCTACTCGGGAGGCTGAGACAGTAGGATTGCTTGAGACCAGGAGTTTGAGGTTGCTGTGAGCTAGGCTGACGCCACGGCACTCGCCCCAGGCAAGAGAGTGAGACTCTCAAAAGGATTCCAAAAGGTCCTTTAACATCCAGAATCCCGGCCCTAATAGGAGTGAGCCCAGGGTTTGGGGCAGGATTTTCTCTCTGTTGTACATGAGCCCGAAGTAGCCCACTAGGGAAGCCAGCGAGAGTGCGGCTGAGACTGACACGTGCTCCTCTGTGTCACCTGCCCTGACCCCAGGTTCCTCTGACCAGCTCCACGGACGGTCCGAGAGCTTCAGCAGCGAAGACCTGATCCCCAGCAGGGATCCGGCCACTCTGCCCCGGGACACCAGCACCCCAGGACGCAGCACCCTTGGCCGCCATGAGTACCCCCCACCCCGGAATGGGCCTCTCCCCCAGGAGGGTGCCCAGAAGAGGGGTGCAGCCCCTTCCCATGCGGGGGTGCGACCCTGCTCTGCCTCCCCCAGCAGTGAGATGGTCACCTTGGAGGAGTTCCTAGAGGAGAGCAACCGGAGCTCCCCCGCCCACGTGAGTGGCCCAGGCGTGGATGCGGGTCTCTCCTCTCCCCCCCTCAGTCTCCCTCTGGTTTGGGATGGGAGTCCTGGAAAGGGATGGGGCAGGGGAGGAGGGGCCTAGGTGCAAGGCTGGCTTGGACGAGGGAGGGTAACAAGAACACTCGCTGGTGGTCACCACCAGCTGGCTGCCAGCCCCCAGACCTCAGAGGCTGCTTCCCTCCAAGCCTGGGAAGTGAGCTGGCAGAGGTTGTGGCCAGCACCCCACGAGGGTCTTGCCCACCCGAGATCTGGAGCGTCAGACTAGCACACAGCAGCGGGTTGCATCTCCGCTGAGTTGCAGCACGTCCATGTTTTCACGGGGCAGGAGCTATTGGCAGGTGCAGGTGGCTGCTGAGCTCCAGACTGGCCCCGACCCTCGTGTCCCGCGTGAACTCACTTCCCTTCCTCCTCTGTGTCCATCAGCCTCGGGAGAAACCTGGCCTGCAGGAGGCCGCAGCTACCAGAGCAGCCTCATAGACGTTTGCCTCCATGGCTCTGTCTGCTGTCTGGGCAGGGCAGGCTCATCAGGTGGCAGCTTGATGGGGACAGGTGGGGGCTGGACTGTGCGGTGTGCCTCCCTTCCCCGTGCAGCCCGCCATCCCCACTTGGGCCCTCCACCTGTCCAGCTCCCCCAGCCCATTCCGCCTCTCTCTTCCCTTTCTTGGACCAGGAGGGAGGTTTGGGCACAGCGAGGGTTCTGGCTTTTCAGGAGCTGCTCTCGTTTCCCTTTCTCTCGGCGGCCCGAGGGGAAGTCCTTGGGACGTTCTGAGCACGTTGGAGTGACGGGGGAGGAAGGCCCGGTTAACAGCAGTCAGATTTCTGCCCCTGCTCTGCTTGGTGGAAAGAGAAAGGCAGATTGAAGCGGGCAGTTGTGGTCGGGCTTCCAGAGCCGACCTACGTGTGAAGTTGTCAGCTTGGTGGGAAGTCACTTCCCTCTTGGATCTGTTTCCGTGTTCGTGAGGTTAGGGGGCTGCCTTGCGGCATCTGGGGGTCTTTCCTGGTGGTTCACGTACTGCCCTGGCCACCCTCACGCCTCACGTCCTGACTGGAGCTGGTGTGCGCAGTGCGGGGGACGTGTGTACCTTAGGCCAGGCGGGAACAGAAAGTCCAGTCCTGGCCGTGTGGGCTACACAGGGACGTCTGGGGTGAGAGGAAGTTCCGAGGACCACCTCCCAGCCCCCCTCATTCCTTCCTCTCCCTTCTTCCCTTCTCCGTAGGACACTCCGAGCTGCCGGGACGACCTGCTCAGTGACTACTTCCGAAAGGCCAGTGACCCCCCGGCCATCGGAGGCCAGCCAGGACCACCGGCCAGGAAAGACGGGGCCAAGATGCCCACCAGCCTCGTGGCCCCCACCATCAAGATGGCCGCCAGCACCCCCGAGGGGAGGCTGCTGAAGCCCGGGCAGTGTGTGAAGCCAAACTTCAGACCGGCTGAGGCCGAAACCCCACCCAGTGTGCCCCCGAGACAGGCCCAGCCTCCCCAGAGCCTGTCTCTGGGGAGACCCCGGCAAGCCACCATGTCCCCAGCTTCCCACACGCCCCCTGGCCGGAGTGCTTCCCTGAGCCGGGCCTTCAGCCTGGCCTCGGCTGACCTCCTCCGGGCCAGCGGGCCAGAGGCCTGCAAACAGGAGTTGCCTCAGAAGCCTGGGGTTCCGGAGGTCTCGGGGGGCAGAGAGACAAGCAGCCACACCCTGCAAAGCTCCACACCCCCCGGCTGCCATAGCCTGGCCCGGGAGCGGACCCCAGTGGTGGGAAAGGCCGGCAGCTCCTCGCAAGGGCCAGGCCCCCGCAGCCGGCCACTGGACACCAGGCGCTTCTCACTGGCTCCGCCGAAGGAGGAGAGGCTGGTCTCCCTGCAGCAGTCCGCCACTGTCCCCGCCATTGCCACTGTCAGCAGCGGTGGTGGCAGCAGCTCCCAGCACTTCTCACCTGCTGCAGCCCCGGCTGCCAGGACCAAGTCCAAAACGCCCCCACACTCTGGGGAGACGGCCACCATCGCCCCTGTCCGGGCGGGGCTCAGCCTCGCAGAGGGAGACGGGGGCCCAGGACAGAGCTACATAGAGGGGCTCCCGACCAAGAGCCCAGGAAGGTCCCCCGACTTGGCTCCCCACGCCAGCCGGGGCCCCGAGGACTGCAGTCGGGGCAGCAGCTCAAAGAGCACGGCGGCGTCCCCGGAGCCGGGTGGGGACCAGCAGACGGTGTGGTACGAGTATGGCTGCGTGTGACTCATCTCGTGGACGGCAGCTCCCGAGTCCTCACACTACTGACACGCCCTCCGGTTCCGCCGCCTCTTCTGCATGTGCCTGCGGTGCCAGGAAAGGGTTCGGAATGAGGAAAGGGGTTCCCACGCATTTCCCTTTTTGTTTTGTTAATGAAAACACCGTGCCAAGCCCTGAGACGATCACACTCCCAGGTGTGTAACGTGTCTTCTGTATCCGCAGCTTCCAGCAGCTGGTGTCTTTTGAACAAATCCACTTTGGCATGGGGACCACTTAGAATGCGATGACAAAACTGACTTATCCGAACGCAGACACTAGTCAAGTGTGCCCCATTAGAAACACTTGTTTGCAACTTGTTGACCTCCATTAAAGCATATGCGCGCACACACACACGCACACACACACAGGCTCACAAGGCTAAGCCCCGGTGGGTCTGAAGACCCCACTCCCTCTTCTCCCAAAAGCCATTTGATCCTAGAGAAGCCCAGACCGGCCAGACTACAAAGCTTAAGGGCCATGGGCAGACCCCAGGGTCAGGCCTGCTGTTAAAAGCCAGGAATGTGGCTGTTCCATTCCTGGGGTCCCAAGCACTTCCCTTTACCCCAGGGCCAAGGCTGGCCCTGGGCATCCACTTCCCTCCTCCAGCTGGCTCCTGGGCCCTGCACGGAGGGCCCGGGGGCCACACAGGCACCTTCTTCCCAGATCCGCTGGCTCACTGTTCCACAACACTGGACCTGCCGGCCGGCCGGGGAACAGGGCAGAGAGAAGCCCCTGCCCACCCTCCTCCCGGCAAGCGTGCGTGGTGCACAGAGGGGGCGCCCGGCTGCGGCCCCGACGTCTCCATCTCAGATGGAATGCTGATTTACTATTTCTGAATAGCTTCGGGGGTAGAAACCAAATTTCTTTTAATATATTACACATATATGTACACTCCTGTGAAATATGTATACTTGGGGATCTATTTATGTTCCGTGGGGAGTCGTTCTTTTCCATCAGGAGTCTTGCCTGCTGCTTTGTGTTCGGTCGGATTCCTGACACATTTAGTTTCCTGTCGTAAAGGTGCTTTTCCTGGGGTGAACTAAACCTATTGATTTTTTTTTAAGGTTTTTTTTTTTCCTTTGGATTTAATATACTGAGAAAGAAATGGGAGACTTTTGAATGTTAACAAGATCCATTTTAGGGGTGTTTTGGGTTGTGTATTAGCCATTCCGGCACACAAGGCAGGATTGTAATAAAATGGAGTGGAAGAGAAGCGAGTCCTGGTTTTCCTCACTGCACATTGATAGTGGCCTTAGGTGGGCTGCTGGGGACTCGGGGCTCCCTGCCACCCCACCCCCAACCCCGGGCTCTTCCTCAGCCATTGGAATCCGCCGCTTGCTTTGCGGCTAGGTCTGTGAAGCTGTCACACAGCTGACCAGAGACAGATGGGGAGCGCAGAGATTTCCTGCTTACTACACAACAGCTTCTCTGCACCCCGGAGTTACTCTTTTTTTGAGATAGAGTCTTGCTCTGTCACCCCAGCTAGAGTGCAGTCGCATCATGGTAGCTCACAGCAACCTCAAACTTCCGGGCTCCAGCCATCCTCCTGCCTCAGCCTCCTGAATATCCGGGACTATAGGCACATGCCACCTTGCCCGGCCGATTTTTCTATGTTTTTTTTTAGAGACGGGGTCTTGCTTTTGCTCAGGCTGGTCTCGAACTCCTGACCTCAAATGATCCTCCCCACTGGGTCCCTGACCTCAAGCCATCCTCCCCGCTCGGCCTCCCGGAGTGCTACAGGTGTGAGCCACCGCGCCCGGCCTGCATTCATTTTAAGTTAGCAAAGACTGAATCCTGTCTGGATAGCGATTCACCTCATGTCGTGACAGCAGCTCAGCTCGAGGGTTCCTTCTGATTTGCCCCCGGCTACTGGGCGAGTAAATGCGGGGTGCTTAGATCCGACGGATGAAAGGAGGAAGGGAGGAAAGAAAGCAGGCAAATAAATATCCGCACGGAACCAAAGTCTTTGGTGGTGGTTCTGTCCACCTGCTGCCCTGATGTCTCCTTCCTTCCTCACCAAACTTATTTTGAGACTCTTGCCTTGTGGCCTGTCTTCCCTGAGGCTCTGCAATCTGTCCTTGTCTCTGGCCACTCATCGGGAACTGCCATCCTCACTGCTTTGGGCTGGACCGAGTGGCGGCCACCTGCAGTCTTCATACTGTGTGGCCTTTGCAGAACTTGACATCTGGCCACTCACTCCCTGGAACTCTCAGCCTCTGTCCCGTGACTCTCCCTGGGGGACGGCTCTCAGCACTGGACGGTGCCTCACTTGTTCCTTCCCGTGGACAGCCGCCTGCGTGCTCAGCCTGGGTTCCACCTTGGCCATTGCTTTTCCCTCCATAAACCCCTTGGGGCCCGACCCCGACCTCTGTCTCTCCCTGCACACTGACCCCACTTAGACATGACCTCTAGCCCAGCCCAGTCAGGCCTGCGGCCACCCCACCTGACAGCCCCAGCACATCTCCCCTGCTGCTTGGGACCGTCTGTCCCAGTCATAGGAGCCTGAGCTTCGGGCTTGACCCCTCCTCACCATGTTCCGTGTTTCAGAGGCCACCTCCTAAGCATGAGAATGTGCTGGAATCTGGTTCCCTCTTTCTGCCAGGGACTTCTTATCCTTGGTCAACCCTCAGCCAGTTAGGCTCCAGCTGGCCTTTGGTGGCGCTGGTCCAACAGGAGAGCTCCTGCTAAGATCACCAATGGCCCACATGTCAGTAATCCAAAGGCCACTTCTCAGGCCTCATTGTCGCCTCTCCAGTAGGTGCACTCACCTCAAGTGACCTTCCTTTTGGGAACCCTCCCCTCCCTGAGCCCTGTACTAGGCACACCCAGCCCTTTGCCAACTCAGTTCTCTCTCCAGGGCTCACCTCAATCTGACCACGTTATGCCCTAGACAAGCAGGGATACATCCACAACTTTAATCACAACCTGTTCCCAAAAGGCTCCCAATTTGTATCTCTAGCCCCAGCCTCTCCTCCACACTCCAGGTCTCAGTTTCCAAGGTGGATGTCCCAAAGGCACCTCAAACTGCCCAGCACTCACTCCCACCCTTCCCCCGGCAAGGCTGGGTCTGCCTGTGCCCCGTCTCACCACGCCCGCCCCGTCCCACATCCGGAGGATGTTCAGCATTCCCCTTGCTCTTCCCGCACGCCCTGTTACTCCACCAGCTGGTTTCAGCTCTGAGACCACGTGTCACAGCCACAGCCAGTCCCAAGCCACCGTCCCCCGTGGGCAGTCCCAAGGGTCCTGTGGTGGACCATTCCAGGGCCCCACCCTCTGTTCCCCTATGGTGTGCAACCTGGTGTCTGGGACATGCCCCAGTGGCAGCTGGATACTCGTGCCAAGAGAAAGATGTGGGCTCATCTGTGGGACAAGAGGGCTCACCCTGAGGAGAACACTAAGAAAATCAGAGCAGAGGACAGCCCCTTGGGGAGCCTCCAGCCAATGTTTATCAACCGACCTCTGGAGGAGGAGGAGAGAAGTATGTGTGTCTAAATTTTACAGACATAAAGGATGTATAACAATTTACAAATGATATCCTTTTTGTAAAATTCATAATGCCAATTGCTTCTCACAGAAAACCTTCACTGATTTTTTTTTTTTTTTTACCAAACTTGTATATTTGTAGCCAACCTATGCATGCAACTGACCAGTGAGTGTAGCTCCAACATGAATGCTGGTTGATGTTTCCTTTTATGTTAACATGTGAGACGAAAGGGAAACAAGTCTCCACTTCGTTTACCAACGATGTGACTTTGCTTAATCAAGTAGTAGTTTCTGAGTGCTGGACGAATATTTCCTCAATTTTTCGTGTTGTTCTCATTGTAATGGCTACGGACATGACACATTCTTTTTAAAAAAGTGAGATATAACGTATATACCGTAATATTCACCCAAGACATTTTCTCTATCACTCTCAATTAAGTCTAGAAATTCTAGACAATGAAGAAAACATAAACCAAGCCCTGATACGTAACATTTGCCAATTTATATGGTGGAAATACTCTCACCGCGTTCAATTTCAAGCTGCCAGCACTGAGCACGTCACTACACACGGAGTTGGGAGAGATGCGCAGTGGCACCATGACACAGTGTCACCGCTGCGGATACATAGGTGCAAATGACCTGAGAGCATAGGTGATGAGGAAATGGTGAGTTTTGAGTACCTACTGCCTTGTTTTTAATGTAAATTGTTTAGTTGTAGGTTTACATAAGTTTTAATGATACTAGTGCTTAACAACTGGCTTGCAAAATTCCTGGAAACTCATCGATCTGCTCTCACAAGCCGGCACCGGCCAGGCTCCAGTACACCACTGGGAGCACAGCTGCTTGGGCTGGGCCAAAGAGGAGGGGACAGAACAGTTGAGAAGACGTGGCCAAAGAAGGAGGACCGGAGAGAAATTGGGAGCTGCGTGGCGCTGACCATCCTAATTGACCTTGGTAGGTGCAGACGTGTGAGCGCTGGCGGTTTCCTTCGCGGTTTCCCTCTTATTTCTGCCCTCCCCGCCCCAGGAGTGTCCTAAGAGAGGGGCACCAGGGTGGGAGAGAGGGACAAGGGGACCCCATTCTAAAGTGTGGTGAGGCAGGCCCAGCAGGTGGCCCCAAACTCAGCCTCCTGAGAGCCTGATTTGAGAGCCATGGTTTTCCCACCAGGGCACGCAGGTGTGCCTGGAGGTTGGAAAACTATCCCAGGCTTGTCTCTCTCCTCCCACCCTCTTTCCTTGCCCTTCTCCAGCGAGTAGAGCAGAGCCAGTCAGGAGAGTCTGACGGACCCCAGGGCTACCGGGCAAGCCCATGAGGTGGGGCTGTGGTTTCCACCTGGCAGAGAGGCAGGGCTCAGAAACGTCCCCTTTCCAAGATCGGGCTTTGGGGCCCAGCCCCCTGAGGTTAAGTTGATGGTGTCACATCTGTCTGAGAGCTGGTAGCGGCAAAACCAGCCACCTGCTTCGCCTCTCCCCTCCCCCAAAGAGCGGGCAGACAAACGGGGGAGGGGACTCAGCCAGCCCTACCCGCAAGGAACAGGGCAGGAAACCTCTGGGCCCCTCCGCTCCCTCCTCCGCCCCCCCGCTAGAGGGCAAGGGCCCTGAAGAGCCGTTCTGGAAGCCGCACCCTGCCCAGGTCCTTCGGAGTCGGGGAGTGCCAGCCTGCGCCCTCCGCCGCTGTGTCCCGCGATCCGCGCGCCCGTGGCCAGGTGGCCCCCAGCCTCCGCCGCCTCCCTGGGCACCGGCGCCGCCGCCCGGCCCCGCCGCCGCTCCCTCCCCGGCCGGGACCCAGCAGAGCCTCAGCCCGGCTTCGTGCGCCCAGGACCCGAGAGGTGAGTGTGCCGGCGGCCGGGGTGCAGCCGGGACCGCTGACCTTCAGCAAGGCCGGCTCCGGGCTCCGGGACAGCTTCTAGGGCGGAAAATTCAAAACCCAGTCTCTGGAATAAAGGCCTTCGGGAGAAGTGGAGGAGAAGGGTTGGGAGGTAGGTCCCTGTCGTTCTAGGATACAAACTGGTCAGGCTTTCGGGGCCCAGGACCTGTCACCCAGAGAGTATGCCAGAGTGGCGTTTGGGGGACAGTCGGCCAGAGGGTTCCTGGAGGGGGTTGGGGGCAGATCTCCAAAGTCCAACGCTGTCCAGGTGCCCTGGGGACATGCCTTGACCCTTCATAGCTGCAGCTCTGGCACAGGGAAGAGCACCGGGGGAGGAGCCGAGGAACCCATCCCAGGCTGGAGGTCGTGGGCTCAGTGGTGTCCCTAGCCCAGGCAGAGGAGGGAGGGGCATACTAATGTTTACGGAGTGCCAGCCTGGTACCAGGTACTGCTCATGCGTTTTGTTTCGCTGTCCCGGTTTATCCCTCCATACATTCCACCATCCATCCATCCATTCATTCATTCAGCAAAAGGGCCCTCTGCTGAGCTTTGGCCTGAGCGGGAGACAGCTGGTCCCTGCCCACAGAACTCACACTCTGGACAGGAGACAGACTGCAATTCAGAGGAGTAACCAGTGGGAGGTCTGCACTGCTTCTCCTTCCTGCCCAAGGTGATCAGAATGAAACTGAGGGGCACCTGGCGCCCAGCAATATGCCCCTGGATTGATGAGAATCCCTAAGCCCCCACCATCAGCAATCAAAGGGCCCCTTCTGTGTGCACAGCACCATACACACCAGTCACTGGGAGCAGTCCCAGGACACCTCCTAGTCTCCTTGTGTGCTTCAGTTTAGAATCACCTCTTCCAGGAAGGCTTCCCTGACTGTCCCTCCCTGCCCATTATCCTCCAACCATAGCTGCTATCATTGCTCTGTTTATCCTGGGTTTCCCTTCTAAAGCAGAGTTTCAAAAACCTCAGCACTCAAGTTCCATTTCTATTACAAACATATTGTTTTTCTTTGAACATTTTACTTTGGAAACTGGATTATTGAGGAGCCACTATTCAGGGAATGGAGACTTGAAACTCACATCCCACCATCACTATTTTCAGATTCCCTCCTGTGCTCCTCAAGGACTTCCTGGTCAGAGTTGAGCATGTTCTAGGACACCGGGGTACAATTCTGTTACCTCAGATGGACCCTTGGGGCTCCGGGCTGAGGACAAAGAGGACAGGAACCCACCTGGAAAGACAGCAGCCCCACTCCCGCCCCCAGAGACTCCCATGGCCTCTCGACTGCTCTCCCCGGTACTGCGTGTGGGGAGGGGATGGGGGCGGGAGGCAGCTGGCGTTGGTGACGTCCTGAAGGACAGGTCACGGCCCACCACTGAGGAGGGCCTAGTGCCTCTTTATCTTCGCCCAGACCAGTGGTCAATTCCAGGGCAACAGGAAAAACCCCGTTCTTGGTTCCATTGCACAAATACATTATTTTGATTGATTGATTGAGACAGGGTTTCACTCTGTTGCCCCGGGTAGAATGCAGGTGCAATCACAGCTCACTGCAGCCTCAAACTTCTGGACTCAAGCCATCCCCCAGCCTCAGTCTCCCGAGTAGCTGGGACTACAGGCGCGCACCACCACGTCTGGACAATTTTTCTATTTTTTATAGAGACGGGGTCTCGCTCTTGCTCAGGCTGGTCTTCAAATCCTGGCTTCAAGCATTCCTCCCACCTCAGCCTCCCAAAGTGTCAGGATTACAGGTATGAGCCACTGCACTGGACCATATTTTTAAAAGTAAATTGTATTCCACTCCCCGAAATGGAAAACCAGTTCCCCCCGCCACAGAAGGAAAGTAGTTAGGCAAATAAAAACAAGGAAGGCCTAGCAGTGCTATTGAACTTTAACTAGCACCTGTTGCCTGCAGAACACACCTGAGGCCGGTGCTTCAGGTTACAAAGGGAGATGAGCAGGAATTAGAGTGGCCTTAAAGACATGCTAGCACCCCGCTGAGGCTTTCTCCTTAGTGTAATAAGACTGATTAAGAAGGAATTGAACAGGGAATAACAAAAATGATCACTGAACTC
This sequence comes from Avahi laniger, assembly GCA_963575035.1. NCBI lineage: Eukaryota > Metazoa > Chordata > Mammalia > Primates > Indriidae > Avahi > Avahi laniger. Next base: position 85,669 of record CAUYSK010006900.1, on the reverse strand, counting down.
CTTCAGTCGGCACCTGCCGAGTGCAAAGCGCCACATAGAGCCTGGAGTGATATAAAACAAACCTATGCTTTATCCTGTATCAACTAACTGAAGGGTCACTTCCTCCAGGAAGCCCACTCTGCTATGCCCCTTTAAAAAGTTGTACTTCTGCTGTAACATTTGTCATGTCTTATTATAATGGCGTATTGTCTTCCACGCCAAAGTATAAACTTCAGGAGAACAACCACCTTGCTTACCTCACTGCCCAGGGACCCTCACCCGCAGCAGGGCCTGGAGCACGGGTGTTGAGTGAGCGGATGAAGGAGTGATGAGTGAATAACAGTGAGCTTCCTTGACTTTGGTCCCACCAGCTCCTTCCAGTAATGCTTCTTTCCTTCTCCCTGCCCTCCTCCCCGTCACGCAAACCCACGCCTCCATCCTTCACGGCCCTGCAGAGGGTCCCCCAGGAACCCGCTTCTCCGGGAGGCCTATTTTAACCCAGTGACCCACGCTGAGCTCTCTGGTCTCTGGATGTTCCACCGCTGGCCATGCCCACGTTTGGGGCACATTTGGTTCTACGGTCTGCTGTGTCCCCCGCACCTCCAGAGGGCAAGGACTGTGGGTGACAGGAAGACCACAGGTGCTCGAGAGGCGCTGTGGGTGACTCAGCGTGGTCCATCCTGCAAGGCTGCAGCTGTGCTGAGACTCAACAGCTAAATTAGTTTCCTGTTGCTGGGGAGCAAATCACCACGAACTTAGCGTCTAGAACAGCACAGATACGCGGTTTTAGAATGCCAAAGGTCAGAAATGGGTCTCCTGGGGCTGGAATCAAGGTGTCACCAGGGCCGAGGTCCTCTGCGGAGGCTCTAGAGAGACAGGCTGCCTACATTTCCTGGCTCGCGGCCCCTCCCACCTTCCAAGCCGACAAGGGCCGAGGGAGTCTTTCCCTCGCTGCATCACTCGAAATTCTCCTCCTCCTGCCTCCCTCGTCCATCCTTGTGATGACATCTCAAAATCCACCGTTCCGCCTACCGTGATAGCTGTCCCTTGTATGCTAATAATAGCTGACGTTTACTGTTCCAAGCACATTGTGCGACACCCTGAGGTAGATGCTATTGCTATAATTTTCATTTTCAGATGAGGAACCGAGAGGCGAAATAACTTGGCAAGTGGCAGAGCTGGGATTCGAACCCAGGCGGTCCGGCTCAAGGTCGCACCTTCCTGGCCTGTAGGCTACGCTGTTTCTTGGGCACCATTACTGCTCCCCAGACAGGTGCCGACAGCCTGGGAGCAGGCCAAGCAAGGTCCAAAGCCAGCTCACGGGGAGAATTTTTTAGGTTAGGCCCCCGTGTAGGTTACAAATTCTTTGCCAGTCCTCTCTCATTTTAGCCCTTTCTCACCATCCTAGCACCCATACCCTGTTGTAGGCACCTGAGCCATTACCCAGAAGGCGGGAGGGGAGCTTCCAAGGGTTCTTTTTAGGGGCTCCAGGCAGTTAAGTCTGGAAAAGTCCCTGTGCGCCAATACCACTCAAATCCCTCTCTATTCTCCCCGGCATCCATACACCCAAGTAATATGAGTCCCACAGGAGGCAAAGCAAAGCAAATCAGTCACCGTTTACCCAGCTCTCTCTCGCAGCGAGGTCTGCACACTTAAACTAAGTGGAACACACAAGCCTTCCATAGGCAGTGGGAGAAGAGGGGATGGCTTAACATTTATTGAGCACTCACTAGGGCCAGGTGTAGATCTAGGAGTTTTATACTTATTAACTCTTTAATACAACCACCCTGGGAGGTACTGTTATCCCCATTTTACAGATAAGGAAATCGAGTAACAGAGAGGTCATGTAACTTGCTTGAGGTCACACAGCCAATAAGTGGAGGAGCCAGGCTTGATCTATTCCCCATAAGTAGAGAACCACGGCAGAGGCTGGCCAAGGCTGGCTGAACAGCCCCACTCAGCAAAGCCCCTTTTGTGCCTTCCCAGCATTACCTGTTCTTTTTACACCTGCCAGGCTGGGCTCCCGGTCTCTGGTCAACCAGAGTTCTTGAGCGCACCTTTATATGTGATTCTTGCACTAATCTTCATTATTAACCTCATTTTAAAGAAGAGGAAACTGAGGTTCAGGGAGGCTGCATAACTCGCCAGAGCCCTCACAGCCAGAAAGCGGCAAGTTTGGGATTCAAACCCAGCATCCCAATGCCAAAGTCCCCCACACACCTCCCTCTGCCAAACTGCCTGGGCCTGAGCAAGCCCAGCCTGAAGGCTTCCTCCCAGGGTCCAAAGTCGAGCCAGGGATGTGACTGGGCATCGTGGCCCTCCAGCGTGTGCTCACATGTCACCTGGGCTTGAGCTGACTCCCCACCAGCCTCAGGATTTCCTGCCTTCAGGTGTCCCCATTAGTCATGGTTTGTCTCAGAGCCCTCGGATTATCTGAGTGGGAACAGGAACAACTCCGACTGATCAGCTCAGGCCTGAGCCTGCTGGAGTGTGGTGGTTGCCAGAAACAACCATTCTCAGAAAAGCAGCCTTTCTGCCTGAGAGGCACTTGACTCAGTGATGGCGAGTGTTTCCCAGAGGGAAAGTTGTCCACCTGAAGCAGAACTGGGTGCTCTGCCCAAGGAAGCTCACGGTGACGGTGACAAACACACAGGGCAGGGGGAATGGGCACCAGGAGGCTTGGGGCTGCACAGGGACAGAGAGGAGCTGGCCCTGGAACCGAGGGAGGAAGTGGGGACTCGTTCTGTAGTTTGGGGGATTAAGAGAGATTGCCTCTGAGCTGGCCAGCTGTGCTCACTGGAAGGATGCACTGCGAAAACAGCAAGTTCTTGAAGTAGATCATCTGTGCACATCCCTAAACATGCACACATCGCTCCATCAGTGTGAGCTTGCCACGCAGCGCGTCTGCCGCACGTGCTTCTGTATCAGTCAGAGTCTCGGTGGGAAGCAGATGGCGCTTTCAGGCATGTGATGGATGCAAAGGTGTGGACAGGAGCTGACAGGATGGTGCAGCACCCTGGGACTGGCATGCCTGGGAGATGTTGCTGTCCCTAAGCCTGCAGGAGGAAAGGGAGAGGTGTGCAGGGGAGGGGCTCTGGCAGGAGTTGACGCTTTCAGCCGAGGGAGGCAGACACCCTGCAGTGACTGGGGCAGAGGACATACATACCGCCCGGTCCCCACTCTCCTCCTATCCTCTGCTCTCCGCTTAGTGCTCCCCATTGGCCACGCCCAGCAGAAGCCGCAGGGCAGGAAGCCTCAGAATAGGGGCGCAGGGACTGGATGTGGGTGGGCAAATAAAAAGTGCACGGCGCACTTCTGGTGCAGTAACGGCTTTCACACGTTCCTTTGGCCGCTGTTTTCCGGACACCTGCAGTGTGCCGCCGTGGGTTTGACGCTGGGAGAATCCAACGAATCATCCTGATGCTCTACATAAAGACTCTGCCTTTAGACGAGATGCCGAGACAACCTGTGAGAGACTGGAAAGGAAGAAATGAACGCAGATGTCCCTTGCACCAGGAATAGAGAATTTCTGACCCTGTCTCTGGAACCCGGCCCAATGTGGGAGCTAATGTCTGTGGGCAAGAAAGACAGTTATTAGTGCAGCATTTGAAATCAGCGTTCCAAGAGCGTGGGCCATAATTTCCCATTCTCTACGAAGAGAGAAGACAACGTATGCTTCATTTTAGTTCAGTGAGCTGCTTCTTGTTTATAAGGCCAGGTTTTGTTTGCAAAACAACAAATTCTGCTGTGCCTGCCAAGGACTGGACATCTTGACACCAAGAAACACAGCAAAGTCCAGCCAAAAGATGCCTTTGCGGGCAGTGTGATGAATTTCTATGCTTCTCTAAATCTAGCATTTTCTTAGGGAGAACATGGCCAGAAATGCCAAATCTGTATTCCACCAACCGGTCCCAAATCTTTGTCACTGGAATAAGAGCCCTGCTGTCTGTCTCTAAAAAGTTAGGCGTGAGTCAACAGGGAGCTTGTTTTAATTTAACAGTATTTAGTCTGTGAAAGGTAGTAGATATGTCTGGGCACTTATAAACAGAGACTGTGGGATAGAAAAAGAAAGGCAGGAGACAGGGCCAGCAAATGCTGCCACACGGCACCAACTCCAGGGGACACCAACTGACAGGTCACGGCATGTGTGTCCCCCACCCCCAGAATTGTGCAGGGTGGTGGCCCTGGCAGGGTTCGCTCTGGGATAAACTTCCACAAGGCATGCTCTGAGAGTCCGAATCCTGGATCCAGGGACTGATAATGAGTTTCAAAACATCCCACTTCTTTCCCAGAGGGAGAGGACATGCTCATTGGAGGAAGCAGCTTCAGAGTCAAAACTCCATTCAAGTGCTGGCTCAGTCACCTGGGAATTGAGTGGCCTTGGGCAATTTACAGAACTTCAGTTTCTTGATCTGTGAAATGGGGAGAATAAAACTACTTGTTGCTGGGATGAAAGGAGATCATGCAGACACACTGAAGACACAGTAAGCATTCAAAAGATGAGAGCTGTATATTCCAGGCTATTTGGAATGTATTAATACAACAATGATAATCCAGCAAACATCTACTGAACCCTAATATGTGCTGGGCATTGAGCTAAAGGCTTTATTTGATTTAACTAATGGAATCATCTTAGCCCCCTTTTGATGTCGTGTCCCCATTTCACGGATGAGTAAGTGGGCACAGAGAGGCTAACAAACTTGTCCAAGGCAACCCTGCTCATAGGTGGTGGAGCTGGGATTCAAACTCCAACATTCTGGCTTTCAAAGCCGAACTCTTAACAACTACATTCAGTTTGGCAACTTTTAGAAACAGATGTGCATTTTTATGGCATGAATAGTTAATCCAGAATACTTCATTTGTGAAGACTCTGCCTGAAGGAGGGATTTCAAAACGAGGACCAGCAGAGGAGGCTGATTCAGCCTCTGAAAGAGCCCGTCGGGAGGTTGCCGGGCTGGTGTCCAGCAGGAAAAGCAAAATCCCCTGCCTCCCCCGCCAGGGTACCTTCTGTCCTCTCACCCACCGTGCACTTCCTTCCAGGACTCGCCGAGACGCCAAGTCACCCAGAGGGGCTAGCAGAAGGTGAGATGGTTGGTCTCTCTCTCTCTCTCTACCTCCCCTGCCTGCGATTCCAACTGTCCTCCATCCCTAACCACCAGCCATCTGTCCTCACAACCCACTGCCCAAGCTTCTGCAGACTCCTGCAGTGACGGCTGCAGACATTGATCTCACGAACAGGAATGGGGGCGCCCTGCTCTGAGCAGGGCACTGGGCCGAGAGCAGTAGCCATGCGGAGAGACAGCTGTATGCCAGCACCCCGGTGGGCAAAGAACGCTGGCAAGGGGGTCCAGGGAGCACAGAGGGGCTCAGCACACATTGCGTGGGGCAATCAAGAAGGCTCCGTATGGGAAGCGGCTTTTCTTTCTTAAACCTGGGGCTTTAAGAAAGAGATGGGGGACAGGAGGTCTTCTGAGTGGAGAGGCCGCAGGAGCCCAGCTATGCAGGTGTGAAAGAGCTGAAGGAGTCAAGGGAACAGCTAAGGGCCGCTTGGGACAGGATGCAGGTGGCGATGAGGGCTCTGGACCCAGCTGCATGTTTTAATCCCAAGGTCTCTATTTACTACCTACGTGGCAAGTTATTTGACCTCTCTGCGCCCCATTCCCCACGTATAAAATGGGAATAATAATAGCACCTACCTCATAGAGCCCGAGGATCAGACGAGTTAATGCGTTAGGTGTTTAGAACAGTGTGGCCCAGTGGTGCTCAGCGAATGCAGGCGGTGCCTACTGTTACTACAATTAGCTGTGAGCACGTGGGGCAGAAGGCACCAAGGCCCCCTTGAATTCTCAACAAAATCAGTAGGTCTTCTGTGCTGTCCCTGGCCACCCCTGCTGCAGACACGCTCAGGCTCTGGGGCGCACCAGGGCAGGGCCCCGGCAGGCAGCAAACCTAAGTGCACACACAGGCTGGGCTGGCCCGGCTGGGGTCTGGGCACGTGGAGAGAGGCCGAGAGCGGCAACACCGCACTGCATTTACTGCCGGGCTCCTGATGTGCCAGTGCTGGGGACACCGCAGTGAAAGGGACAGAAAGGCCACTCCATGGACTCTTCTCCCAGCTTCTCAACTTGAGGTTGTGGGGAGAGGGCCCCTGGGAGTGGAAGTGGCTGGAGAAGGGCCCTTGTCCTTTTACAGCTAGGCCCGCCATGAGCCCCACACAGTGCTCCAGAGCCTGTCCCCAGGGCAGGATGGTGGGGGTGTTTGCAGGGGGGTGGCGGGGGAGGGTGCCCTACCTCCAGGACAAGCACGTGCACCCGCTTAGCCACCGCAGCCCTTCCTGGCAGGCGCCTGTGGTCAGGGAAAGGCTGGGCATGAACGGGCAGGGCTGGGTGTGCCCGACGGGGGGTGGTGGGGCGGAGGAGGGGATCGGGGACCAACGTGGCCCTGAGTTCCCGAGCAGGAAGGGACCCGCGGGCGTCCCCAGGCCACCCCCGCCAGCCGCGCGCGCGCAGGCAGCAGGAGGGGGCCCGGCACCGCGCGGGGTAACGGCGGCTGGCGCCCCCGACCGGCGCCCGCAGGTACGTGTCCCCCGCGGGCCAAGCCCCTTCCTCTCGCCGCGGTCGTGGGTCCCAGACGCGCCAGGCTGCGGGCCGCCCCGGGTCCTGGGCTCTAGCAGCCTGCACGCCAGCGCGCGACCAGGGGACGGGCACGCGGCCGCCGCGTGTGCGCGCGGGGCGAGCGGCAAGTGCGGGAGCGAGAGCGCGCGCGTGGCACAGGCGGCCGAGGCGGGCGCAGCCGGGGCGTGGCGCGAGCGGGCAGTCGCCGCAGCCGCCAGGACCGCCGGGTGTCTGTCCGCGAGCGCCGGCGCGTCCCAGTCCCTCTCCCGGCTAGGGTTTCTCCGCCTGTGGTCGCTGCTTGGTTTAGCAGCCACCCCCTGGGCTGGCTCCGTGGCCACCTGGTAATTACTCCCACCCCAGAAAAGTGTAAGACAGCTAACCCTTCATTTCCCAGAGCCCGGGGCGCCCCAAAGATGCCGTTTGGGCCTTTCCTTTCCTCGCCTCGCATCTGCGCGGCCCCTCTTCGCGAAGGACAGACAGCTCGTCACGCCCAGGGGCACTGAGACCCAGGCGGCTCCCTGCCACCAAGGGAGGGGGTGGGGTCGCCGGTTGCAGGGCCCCCCACTCTGGCAATCGGATGGTCCAACAGAGACAGCAGCGGCCAGTCGTCCTCCAGCTGCAGAGCAGTGACTGCCGCGGCGGTGGCGGGAAGGCACAGGCAGCGGATTTAGCAGCAGGCAGGGGAGAGAGCCCTGCCTTGGAGCAGACGCTGTGTGGCTTTGGTCAGGTCGCTTGCTGTGTCTGGGCCTCTGTAAAAGGGAGTTAAGGAATATTAGCCATGGTCACCTCACGGAGGGGTGTGAGGAGGAAAAAGATGTGAGAATGGTTTGAAACTGCAGATCTGAGATGATGTGGTTGTGTCCTGCTTCACTCCCCCTGCCCTCACCCCCACCCCACACACATGAGTAAGCTTCCAGAAGACAGAGGGAGGGAAGAGAATTCCTGAACTTAACATGGAAGTAGGGCTGGGCAATAGATTCCGCACATTGTACGGACTGGAGTATTTTCACTTGAGAGCCCAGCTCCAGGACCAGATGGCCTGTGTCCACATCCCAGCTTTTCCCTGTTTTAGAGCCATTACCTGGGGCAAATCACCTCTTTTTAAGCCTCAGTTTCTCCTTCTGTGAAATGGACATAACAGTAGAGCTTCCTTCCTAGGGTGGTTACAAGTCCATTCAGGTAAAGCTCTTCCCTCGAAAGCCTTGCCATGCCCCCAAATGTCAGCTGTGAGCATTCTTGTTACTGTCGTGTTGCACTCTTCTGGGTAAAGTGCTCACTGTAGGGAGAGAAGACCCATCTAATAGGAAACTAAGAATAGAAAACAGGTTCAAGGCAACAACTACGAGTGTGGAGGCGTCCAGAGGTTGGTGGTGTTTGGAGTGGGGCTGGGCCTTGCAGAGGGGCTGGCTGACGGGACTCTGGAAGGATTGAGCACTCGGTGTCAGCAGCGATGAGGATGATGGTGGTGGTGGAGCAATGAACATGAGCGTCAGTATTCCTATGTCATCCTTCCTAGCTGGCTGGCCTCAAACAAGATGTTTTAACTTTCTGAGCCTTAGTGTCTCACGGGGAAAGTGTAGATAATAATGTCTGCCTCACAGAATTGTTATACAGTTGTTAAAATCAAATAATCATATGAATGCATCCAGTACATGATAGGCCCTAAAGTGATTCGAGGGGATAATAACACCTATGTTCCAGTTGTCTGTTGCAGCATAACAAACCACATGAAAAGATATTTGCTTAAAATAACACCCATTTATTTTGCTCGCAAATCTACAATTTGGGCAGAGCTTGGTGGGATGGCTCATCTCCGCTCCTCACAGCATCAGCTGGGGCTGGAGAATCCTCTTCCAAGTTCCCATACTCGTAAGTGGCAGTCAAGTTGATTCTGGCTGTCAGCAAGGAGCTCAGCAAGGGCTGTTGGCCGAGGTCTGGGCTCCTCTCAGTGTGTCCCTCTGCACAAGGCTGCTTGGGCTTCCTCACAGCATGGCACTTAGGTTTCAAGCGCAAGTATCCTAAGAAATGGGAAAATGGGAACGGCCAGTCTCTTCAGGCCTGGAGAGCGTTGCTTGCACTGTATTCTGCTGGTTAGGTGGTCACAGAGCCTACTTAGACCCCTGCTTCTCAAAGAGAAGAATATCAAACAGTTTGCAATCATCTTAGATCTACCACGACTTGAAAGTCTTCTCTTTCACTTTCTCATGTTGTTCCCCTGGGCGCCATGGCGATGAATCCATTAATCTTTTGCGGAGCATGAAGTGCTTGTCCCAGGGGAGGACCAGCAGATACGGATATCCATGCCTAGGGCCTTAGCACGATCTGTTTTGGTCAGAATCAGTTTCTCTGGGCCTGATTCAGGGCTGAGGGAGCAGGCATCCTATGTGGTGGCCTCTGTAGTGTCTGTTTCCCTGGAACCTCTGAGGCTTCCTCTCTGTCAACCCCAAGCCTTTAAAACAAGAGAGAGAAGCCAGGGAGAGAGCAATCTGGATTCAGGAAAATAGATTTTAGCAGGTGGCCCGGGGTTGAGTGTAACGAGCGTCTCCGCGGCTCTCAATTCCCTGGAGAAGTCTGTTTGTTTTTCAAGAGGGCTGCTGCCTGGGTGTTTGGAGTGACTGTTGTCATACATTATTAGGCTATTAATTGATGGGTTGGAGCACTAAGGAGGCAGGTGGGGGTGGCAGACCCAGGGGTTGCCATGGCAACCTCCAGGCCTGCGGTCTGTGCCGCGGGCCTCAAACAGGAAGGATGCCCGGGCAGCTCAGACCCTTTCAGAGCACAGACTCTCCAGGCTGAAGTCCCTCTTTCAACAGCAGGCTTCTGTGGTCATGCATCCCCTCGGAGGCCGCCCACCCACGCCCTGAGAGTCCACACCCACCCTCTTCCTGTTGCCTCATCCGTATCCTGACTGTCTCCCCAGTTGGTTAGCTTCTCACTTCCATTTCAGCCCCGCCGGCCTTCCAGGCAGGCTGCAGGAAGAAATGGAATTTAGATTCATTTATTCATTCCAACGTTTGGCATGTCTTTGGTGTGCACTTTCCCCAGGGGAGAACAAAACAGACCCAGCTCCTCCTTCCTCACGCAGCTTTCTGCCTACAGGGGGAGATGGGCATCAACAGATAATCATACAAATGCCCATGCACTACGTGGGTAATTGTTAAAATACAGCGAATCCGACCTCGACTTGAAGCCCAGTGCTGCTGCTGCCAGCTGTGACCCTTGGCCTTGGGCAGCGCTAAGTTCTCTTCAGCAGGGAAGCTGGGATGACAGCATTTACCTGGCAGGTTGTTGTGACAACAATCAAGGCAACCTGTGGAAAGCACAGTGCTCCGCATGTAGCGGCAGCTCAGGGCATGTGAGCACCCCCCGCCCCCCTCCGTGTCCCCTTGCTCAGTGCCCATTCGCCATTTGGAACTCCCCAGCCACCTTCTTTCCGTGTGAGCAGCCCTGGTCCCAGCTCTCTCGCAGCCGCAGTGATAAAACACAAGGCGTCACTGTTCAGAAGTCTCAAGTTGGCCAGGGAAGATGAAAAGGACCCAGGGAAGGATGGAGTTCAAGTTAATGCTGTGGGAGCACGTTGGAGGGAGACAGGCTCTCCCTCTGGGTGTGGGGGAGGGCTGTGGATGAGGTGGTGTCTGAGCGCGGCCTTAAAACAGTCGTTCTCCAGCTTTGGTGTGTGTCAGAAAAACCCGGGGAATTGCTAAAAATACAGCCTCTAGGATCTCATCCCTAAGTGACTCTGAGTCAGTGAGTCCAGGGCAGGGCCTGGGAATCTGCATTTAACAGGCACCCGGGGGATACTGACCCAGGTGTCCTGAGACTTACCTGAGACACACGAGACACTGCCCTGAGGAATGGGGAGAAGCGTATGGGGTGGTGGTAAGGGACATTTGGTGGGGACCAGAGGCTGGGAAAAGGGTGGGCCACAGGTGGGGCCTCACAGCACAAGGTGTGCAAAGGGCCTGCGGGGGACCTCCTCCCTCCCTGCACCCTTCAGCCTTCTGCCCCCAACCCAGGACACAGCTCAAAGCCCTCCCCTGCACAGAGGCTCCGTCTCGACCCCCCTCACAACGCATGACTGGTTGGTTCATGTGGCTTCAGCTTTATTGCTCTCTTCTCTCTTCTTACTAGACTTCGTCCTGGTTGCAGTAGGAGTGGAGGGCATTGTCCAGGTATCTTTCCTTCCTTCCTTCCTTCTTCCTCCTTCCTTCCTTCCCACGCCCCTTCCTGCAGTTATCAAGTATTTGTTTAGCCTAAACACTGCACAACACTGTGCTAGCTGCTGTGACACAGAGAGATAAAGGGGGGCCTCAGCTCGGGCCTGGGAGCCTGTCAGACGTGCGGAATCTCAGGCCCCACCGCAGACCTGCTGCACCGGAAGCTGCGCTTTAACGAGATTCCTGCACTTTAGCGAGAGCGCACACTCGGCCAGTGCTGCTGTACAGGGTCTCAGTATAACGGGGTGAGTGTGGGAGGCAGAATAATCCCCCCAAAGATGCCTGATTCCTAACCCCCAGAGCCTGCGACCGTGTCGCCTTACGGGGAGAAGGGGGATTAAGGTAGCAGGTGGAATCGAGGTTGCCGATCAGCTGACCTTAAAGTAAGGACGTTGTCCAGCGTTATCACAAAGTCCTGAAAACTGGAGGAGGGAGGCAGGAGGGTCAGAGTCAGAGGTGATGCGTTGACGGGAGCAGAGGCCAGAGCCATGTGATGTGAGAAGGACTCAATCCACCACTGCTGGCTTTGGAGACGGGTGCCACGAGGCAAGGAACGCTGGAAGCCTCCAGAAGCTGGAAAAGGCAAGGAAACAGATTTCCCCCAGGCGCCCAGCGGGAAAGCAGCCTTGCAGACAGTTCGATTTTCGACCAGCAAGACCCAGGTCAGACTTTGGACCTTGCGAACTGTAAGATTGTCTCAAGCCCTAAATTTGTGGCAATTTGTTACGGTAGCCATAGGACACTAACACAGTGGTCAAGAGCCCTGTCTTTGGAGTCAAACTGCCTTAGCTTCAAATCAGAGCTCTGCTGTTTACTGGCTGTGTGACCTGGGTAGGTGGCCTGTAGCCTTTGAGTATCATTTGCCTCATTTATAAAACAAGGATAATCCCTGCCAGGTGGGCTTGATGCGAGGGTTGAAACGAAGTTGTTAGGTGATGGCACGTGCCTGCAGTCCCAACTACTTGCGAGGCTGAGCCAGGAGGACTGCGAGCCCAGGAGCTCAGGGCTGTAGTGCACGATCCTGGCGCCTGTGAGAAGCCACTGCACTCCAGACCCCGTTCCTGGAAAAAATAAAAAAAAACAAAACTAGAAACGGTTTGGAAGGGACTCAGCTCAGCACCCGGTTCAAAGGACATGCTCAGGCAGGGCCCTGGTGCCAAACGGTTTGCTAAGTTCTCTGCTGTCCCTCCTCTTGGTTGTTGAAGTTTCCTGCAGAGCCGTCCTTAATTCAGGTCTGGCCCCTTTTGAACCTGCAATAACGCGGCACCCTCAGGTGCCCAGGTGACCTTTGCATCTGCTCCTTGGATGTCAGCGTGTGCTACAGTGGAAGACCAGGACCACCTTCTAGACACTTCAGGAAAGATCCTCGCAGTCGAACTGAAGAAGGCCGATTACAGGCACCTCTTGTATTTGCCAAAGCCCTTGCGGAGCTTCCAAGGCCGCTACCCCAACTAGCCTCAAATCAGTAGAGTAATTTGAGTGACCTCCAATTCCCTTATGGGGAATAAGGTGGTGCTCCGTGACAGATGTCTCACCAAGGTGGCCTGCCCATTCTCCACCCCGTCTAGCGTGGATCAGGTGGTGGGCAGGACTTTCTAGCCTGAGGACTGATGCTGCCATGGTCATCATCATCATCATCACCACCACCACCATTGCATCTGCACTACCTCCTCAAGGGCATACTAAGTGCCAGGCACTTGCTGGGCCCATCTCCTTTGATTCTCACAGGAGTCCCCTGGGAGCAGGGTGTGTGATTTTCAAGGTCACATAGCCAGAAAGGGACAGCATGAGGACTTGAACTCCACGGTCTGGCCCAGAGCCTCTGCTCTCAACCTCCATCCCATACTCCCCCAAGTGACCTTGGGGTTGCTGCCATGTGCTGGAGGCCTTGCTTGGTGCCACCAGCCAAGGGAACGCCCTGAAATCTTCTCTATGCTGACCTCTAAGCTGCCTGGATCTCTGGGAGGCCGGGGGTGCCTGAAGGCCTTGTGGTCTTGGGCCCTCTTTCCTCAAAGTAGCCTCCAGAGAAGCTCAGAAAAGTCCACTCGCCCAGATACCTGGAGCAGATGCTTATGTTGGGGGCACAATAAGGTTGCCCAGGGCTCAGCCCAACCTTCCGGGGCTGCCATCCCAGGGGGGGTCGATGGTGCTTCACAACTGCCATCACTGGGGAGAGGGAGATGGAGGGAGAAGGGGCAGGAAATGAATGCAAGTGGCAGGCCTGGCCCAGTTTAGGCCAGTATGTTTTTCCGGGATGGGAGGAGCGCAGTGGGTGGGGGCGCCCCACGGGGCTCAGGCATTCTCATCCTCTGGTCGGTGGCCGCTCCCAAGATTCTGCCACTTTGGGCTGAATGGCGGAAGCCTGGATGGGAGGAGGGGGCCAGGGGCTGTTCCTGAGGCTATTATAAAACTACTTTTCCTTAGTTGTAGGTTTACTTGGAGAAGTTTACGAGGCCGGTGGAGATTATGGGACCTCTGCTTGTTGTCACTGCTTCTTCTAGTCCTGCCTTCCTGTTTAGGTTAAAGACAAAATCCCAGCACCAACTAAAACGCAGCATGGGCTCCTTTTCCCCTCCCCAGGTGGGCACTTCACAGAGCACAGGGTCTTAGCCAATTTGAGTAAATCCGAAGGAAGCTTCACGCCTCATTCTGCATCCCAAGGGTTCAGTGGGGAAGGAGGAGGTGGCCCTATTCCAGGTGAGGTGTGGGGCATGCTGCTGGCAGAGGGGTGGGCAGCCTGGGGCAGCTTGCTGGTCCCAGAAGGTGCTGGGGGGAGGGAGGAACTCAGTGCCATCAGTGGTTCCTGCAGGTGTAGACGGTGATAGTATAAACGGCCTGTTTGTGCTGGGCTGGGCTGTCCCGTAGAGAGGGCCAGAGGTTCTCTCTCTGGTGGGGTATGTCCTGGGGGTGGCCGCAAGTCACCACTAAGTTGATCCTGTTCTAACTCTCCAGTCCTTCCATACGACATCAGGGAAAGCCAGCCACATTTCTACAACTTAGAAATAGCATCTGTGTCTAAATGCAAATTATTGCACTGTAACAAGTTGCAGCCTTTTGCCTGTAACCTAAGGCCTATGAGAAGCAACTGACATAGGAGACAGTTTTTAAAAGGCCCGTTTATGCGGTAGCATTTGCTTGGAGGGCCCGGGCCCCACAGAAGTGGACTTTTCTTGGACCCATACCAACATGGTTCCCAGAGAGGGGACTCTTGGAGAAGACGGGTCCCACAGATCACCCAGTGGAGGAGGGAGAACTCGCAGCCCCAGTGAGACCCACGCATGGTGTCTGTTGGCTTCCTGGCTCCGGCACCGTATTCTATCTTGGAGGAGACTACGTTGGAGGGAGATAACTAAGCCAAAATCGCATGGCAGCTGAAGTCGGCAGCAGGTTTCAGTCACAGCTCTGTCACCATTTAGCTGTCAGGCCCTGGTCAGGAGCCTTTGCCCCTCTGGGCCTGAGTTATAGGAGTCTGGGCCGGGTAACCTCCAGGGGTCCTTTCCGCCCCCTGTGCTGGGAGTGTCCGAGGGAGGGAGTTCAGTAAGTGCTGCTGCGAGCCAGAAGACCCGGTGAGGCCGAGCCCTGTGCTTGGTCCCTGCCGTGGGTATCGATGGTGTAAAACATAGATACTTACCTTCTTCCTGCCCGCAGGCTTGACCCCACTGCCCTGGCTCTGTTGGTCTGCAGGGCAGGGTCCCACCTGCCTTCACCACGTGGTGGTTCCCCACCCTCACTGCACTTTAGAATCGGCTTTGAAAAACATTGATGCTGGCACCTCACCTCCAGAGAGCATGATTTAATCAGTCTGGGGTAGGGACTGGCACTGGTGGTGTTTATACGCTCCCCAGGTATTTTCTCATGCACGTGGCCAGGATTGAGCCCCACTGACCCAGATGTCGGCAGCTTCCGCCTGTCCTTGCCCGTTTTCCTGTTGTTCTTGCTGGTGTCCACATTACAGCAGTGACCACGGTGTAATCTAGTTACTGGGCAGAGGCCTGAGGGGCTCAGGCGAGGACCCCCAGGGCAGGGGTTCAACATCCTGTCTCTCCTGCTCCCCTGCAGGTGCACAAAGGTGGTTTGACTGAGAGCATCAGCACACCCCTCTCCTCCTGCATCCCCCCAGTTCGGAGGGCCCCTGCCCCTCATTCAGGCTCTCCCATCCCCCGCAGGGCTGCCCACGGAGTCTGGGGGCGTGGGAAGCAGGGAGGATGCGTGGAGGGAGCAGCTCCCAGGCTGCCGCCTCTGGCTGGCGAGCGGTTCCTCGGCAACCGCCTAGCCTGACACCAGATTGGAGTTCACATGATTCTGCCTCAGCACAGGAATGGGCAGCTTCCAGCTGGGGATTTTCTAGATGCAGCTGGGAGGCTGGGTCTGCGGGAAATCACCGGAGGGAGAGCTGGGGGCCGGCTGCAGGAAGCCGGCTGCCTGAGGTTTGCGGGCAGAGCCCAGCTGGGACGGGCAGAGTCACAGAGGACTGTGCCAGACTCCCCACTCGGAGGACTCCCCCCAGTCTGATTCCCGGAGCTGCCACTCCTGCCTGCACCTGGCTGCAGAGACCACACGGCCTTGCTGGGGCCCAGGAGGCTCAGGAGAGCAGCGCAGGTGGGGCTCCCTCCAGCTATTTCCGAACTCCTGGTTATTTATGGCCCACTAGTGGGTCAGAAAATCAATTTAGTAGTTCGTGACCTGCATTTTAAAAAATGAAATAGAACAGAAAATATCAGGGTGCATGGCAAGTACTAGGGTGAGTATTGCTTTTGGGAAGTTCGTTTCTTTATGTGGATGCATGTGTGTGCAGGGTTGCAATGTAAAGTGTGTTCCGTGCTATGGTCAAAGAGCTCAAAGGCAGCAAGTTGGTGTCTGGACGCCTGGGTTCTAGATTCTGATTCCCTCCTGCCCCAAACTTACTGTGTGAGCTTGAGCAACTGGCTTAGCCTTTCTGGGCTTCAGGCTCCGTGAAATGGCTTAACGATGCCAGCCCCACCTGACGCACAGGGGCTGCAGGAGCCCAGGTGGGACTGAACTTTGAAACAGCTGTAAGGGTGTCGGAGATGAGATTCGGTTATCTGCGCTGTCTTGCTGGAGTGAGACTATTATTTGCGGGGGGAAGATGGGGACTAAGGAAAAATGCAGCCTGATTTCTACTCCAGCTCAGAGGGGAATAAAAAAGTACTTTTGGGAAATGAAATAGCCTGGTCTGAAGCGGGGAGAGGCCTGGCCAGCTAAAGGAAAGGGAAGCTGGGCCCACAGGACACTCCCCGGCTCTGTGGGCTTGGGGCTCCCGGGAGCAGCCCCAGCACCGTGAGTAACCGTCTGTGTGCGTGCCGTGGTGTGCGCCACACGGAAGAGCAGGGTGACGAATAGATTATTGTTTATGTGCCGGCTGAAATCTAGCATTGAGGCACCTCCGCCTTCTGGCTCAGAACGTGCAGGAGACTCCTAGCTTACGTCAGAGAGGCCTTTCCTTCCTGTAGAGGCTTCATTTCTCTTGATCGTTAAAGTCCTCGGAGGCCTCTACACTGATTGGTATTTGTCTAAAGATTTGCTTTTGGGTGTTGGGTCACTGTGTGTAGTTTTTCTCAGTTTCTTAATTCTTAATCAAGAATTTCTTAATTCTTTTCTCCAACACCCTTCACCCTGAGAAACCACAGACTGGGTGCATCGGGGTGAGTTTTCCTCAGTGGGTGTTAAAGACATGGGCTGGGAGAGCATCCTCCAGTGCAGTGGACTAGCCCAGGGCCAAGCCTGGTGACCCTTGCAGTGACATCTATGAGGACTGGAGCTTGACTGAGCTCGGGGATTGAGGGTGATTGCTCAGGGATGATCGTGATAAACAGAGGGTGTGACATTGAGGAAAATGTGGCCCGGTCTACATCCTAGCTGTGGAGTCCTGAGCATGTTGGTTCACCTCTCCGAGCCTCAGTTTTTTCCATCTGTGAAATGGGAACTGAGGAGAGTGGTGCTGAGAGAGTGAACGTACAGAAACTGCCTGGCATGTGGGGGGCTCTTGAAAGATGTGGCTTGATTCTTTCATGCATGCCTGGTTTTCCATGTACAGAACACTTTTGCAGTCACTGTGTTCTCTGATTTTTGAGGAGCAAGGTTCCTGTGGAGACTGGGTATGGAAGGGACTCTCCTGTCAAGGTGCAGTTTCCTTCTGGGGGTGCCCGTCCTTAGGGAGTGGCAGAAGGGAGAGCTGGCCACAGTAGGGCCTGGACCAGTGGGACCAGCTGAGCAGAGAGGAGGCCACGGTGATACTCCTGCTTCAGTTTCCCGTTTCTATTAGTGACGTCCCCACTGTCCCAGCACCCAGCCCCCAAGCCTCCCACCATCTTCCTATCCACCCACCCACTACCACCCATTCATCCTTCTGTGTCCCCTTCACTCACCCACCTACCTCTCACCCGTCAACCCATCCATCCACCACCCCACTCTACCCATCTATCCATCCATCTAACAAATAATTTCTGAGAGCTTTTAAGGACCAGGCACCGAGGAACATCTCAGATTTGTCCCTGGCTGTTCCTCACCTCCCTTCTGTCAGTTTCTACAGCTTCTTGTGTCTCCTCTCTGGCCGCGCCCACCTCATACCTAGATCCGTCGTGCCAGGCTACTGGCCGCTCCCCAAAGGCGCCTGTTCTCTCCCTGCTGCATCTGGCCAGCTGCACCCACTCTCCACAGGCAGAAACTCCCCTCCGCCCGGGCAGCACCCAGTCCTGATCTTGGCGTCACTGTCTCTGCTCAGGAAGGCCTTTCCTGACAGGGTTAGGTCCCCTCCTGTGAACTCTCATTAAATCCTGTGCCCTCCCTATGAACTGGTTTCACTTGTCTTCTCCCCTCCCCCGTGAGACTAGAAGCCACTTGACACCAGGGGCCAGTGTCTGGTGCCTCCCACGTAGTGGACGCTCAGTGAGTCTTTGTTGTGCGAATGACTCCTTGGACGGATGGATGGACAGACGGGCGGGAAGATGGCTGGGTGACGGGAGGGCGGTGAGGCGGAGACAGGAAGCCTGGTGGGAGGCTGTCGTGCTGACTCTGGGGAGAAAGTCATCACCAGACCCGTCTAGAGGCTGGTGAGAGGCTGAAGAGGAGCAGGCGGATGTGGGAAATAATCAGGAGTTGAAAATCGCGGATGTTGGTAATTTACAACCGCTGCAGAGGAAGCCGAGGGAGGGACCCAAAGGCGCGCCACCCCACGTGAGTGATCGGGCAGAGGGATGCCCCTTCCAAGAGTGGAATAGCAAAGAAAATGACGGACCCAGCATGGGCCTCACTGAGCATGTCCCGTGAGGTGGGGGGAAGGTGGTTATGTCGACCTGCAGCCTGGGAGAGGCCTGGGAGTCATCGGAGTGTAGGAGACGCCATCCCGCAGAGAGTGCGTGGGAGAGAGACCCGCCGCACCCACCGCCCCCTGCCCCGTGTGGTAGTAACCCCTGCATCTGGCATTCCCGTCTTGCGCACTTGGGGGTTCCTGAGGATGTGAGTCGTTTCTCGTTCATCTCCAAGTCCCCCATGTCTAGCCCGGTACAGTGAGCATGTGGCTGCTCCACAGGCACCTGTCCAGTGAAAGCTATAGGTATTGGGTTGGACAAGCTGCTTTATCTCAGCAGACCTCAGTCTCCTTGTCTCTAAAATGGGGACAACAACAAGGCTCTTGTGAAGATAGGACAAGAGGACAGAATTAAAAAGCTCTGTAAACTGTGAGATATTCTGCAAATAAAAGGTGTCAGTACTTGCACAGGTTCAGTCACTATTTCTTTCTTTCTTTTTTTTTTAGACAGAGTCTTGCTCTGTCGCCCCAGCTAGAGTGCAGTGGCATCAGCCCAGCTCACAGCAACCTCAAACTCCTGGGCTCAAGCGACCCTCCTGCCTCAGCCTCGCGAGTAGGTGGGACTACAGGCACATGCCACCATGCCTGGCTAATTTTTCTATTTATTTTAGAGACGGGGTCTCACTCTTGCTCAGGCTGGCCTCAAACTCCTGAGCTCAAGTGATCCTCCTGCCTTGGCCTCCCAGAGTGCTAGGATTACAGACATGAGCCACCACGCCTGAAAGCCTGAATCAGTCTGGAGCTCACCCGAGGGCTGTGTTCTGGTTCTCCCCATGAGGTTCTGCTGGGTCTGATGTTTCCCTTCCAGCCACCTCTGCTCGCTGCCTTGGAAGTTCGTGTAGGACACGTGCTCAGGAGCTGAACCCTAGATCTTCTAGACCCCTCTAGTACCTTGCTACTCAGAGTGTGGCCCAAGGGCCAGCAGCTTGTTTGAATGTAAATTCTTGACCCCCACCTCTGATTTGGTGAGTCTGAAACTCTGGAGGTGGGAGTCAGTCATCTGTCTCAAATCCTTCGGGCAATTCTGATGCACCTAAGTTCAGGAACCACTGCTCTAGAACACCAAAACCTTTTTTTGCTGCAAAACGAACGTATGTGGTGCTTTAATCTAAACATGGTAAATGTTTCCTCTTTGCTCTGCAAACGTGAATATTTCTGACTTTGGTTGCCAGAATTAGGTTATTGCTGGCCTAGGGAAGAGGAAGCTCCAAACCGTCGTCCGCCCCCACCCCCGCACGGACCCCCACCACCGGTACGCAGTGAGCTTCAGGCCTGGTGACTCGCAACGAATGTCCAAGACATGATGGGTTGTGTTTTCACAGTGGCTTCATTCACCCTGTTTTGGTGGAGCCTGGGAGCCGGTGCTTGTGAATAGATTTTATCTTTGTGCAATGGATTTTATGTGGATTGCAGAAAACTGAAGTAAATTCAGAAACGGGAACTGTCCTGGGTAGGGGACAGTTGGGGACCTCCTCACGTGTAAGCTGGTGAAGCGTTTGGCCCCACATGGGTGCGCTTGGAATTCAGGGACCGGAGAGCCGGCAAGAGGAGGGCGAGTGGCCGAAGTCTGACGCGCCGGGCTGTGCGCGGAGTTTTGAGGTCACAGGCCTCAGCTGTGTCCGCTCCCCTTCCTCTCGCCGTCAACAAACAAACAGGACTGAAAACGCCCTGTGCACTGCTGGTGGAAATGTGACATGGTGCAGCCACTGTGGAAAATGGTATGGTGGTTCCTCAAAAATTAAAGATAGAATTACCATGTGATCTAGCAATTCCAATTCTGGGTTTTACCCAAAAGAATTGAAAGTGGGAACTTGAGCAGATCTTTGCCCCGCCGTGTTCACAGCAGCGGTATTCACAATAACCGAAAGCTGGAAACAACCCCGATGTCTACCGACTAAGGGATACATACAGTTAGCGTGTGCATATGATAGAATATTATTCAGCCTTCAAAAGGCAAGAAATTCTGACACACGCTAGAACACGGATGAATCTTGAAGAAAGGACACATGCTGTGTGAGTCCATTCATACGAAGTACCTAGAGTGGTCAGAGTCATAAAGACGGAAAGCACAATAGCAAGGTGGTTGCTAGGGCCTGGGAGTTGTTATTTAATGGGTACAGAGTTTTAATTTTGCAAGACGAAAGGAGTTCTGGAGATGGAAGGTGGTGATGGTTGCACAACAGCGCGAACGTACTTAATGCCACCAAACTGTGTGCACTTAAAGATGGTCAAAATGGTAAATTTTATATTACATATATTTTACCACAATAAAAACAGTAAGAAGCCCCGCCATCCCTGAGATTCCAGGCCAGTGCCCTGGAGAGGACAGGGGAGGTGAGACTGACCGGGAGACTGTGTCTCCTGGGAACTGAGAGGTTGGGAGTGAGTCTCAGGCGGGCACTGCAGGTGGCAGGCAGCTGGGGTGTGCAGCAAGGAGACCTGGTTTCTATGCTGACGCTTCCCTCCTCAGGCTGGCTTTGGGCAAGTCATTTCCCCTTTGGCAGCTCAGTGTCCTCACCTGGAAAATGAGAAGCACCGTTCACTCTTCATTCACGAAGTATTAACCGAGGGCCTGTCATGTTTCGGGCACTGTTCAAGCTGCGGGGGAGACAGCAGCAAACAGGCGGACAAGGCCTGTGCCCGGTGGAATTACGTTGCAATGGAGGAGACAGACCTCCACTGTCCACGAGCAGACAAAGACACGAACAGGAAAAATACCAGATGACTATAGGAGCTCTGCAGCGCAATCACACAGGACTATGTGATGGGGGCCAGGGAGACTGCTTTAGGCGGGGTGGGCAGGGAAGGCCTCGCCAGGAGGTACCACTTCAGCTGAGATCTGGCAGGAAAAGAAGCGATGCTGTGTTGGGGGTGGGGCGGCGGCAGAGAGGAAGAGGCGGCAGCTGACGCAAAGGCCTAAGGCAGGACCCAGGTCAGGTGACTGAGGCACGGAGAGCTGGCCAGTGTGGCTGCGCGTGGTGGCGGCAGGCAGGGCTGGGGGAGCTGGAGCCGGGTCACACTGGGCCTTGTAGGCGTGGCGAGGAGTTTGGATTTCACTCCAGGTGTGATAAGAAGCTGTCTCCTAGGGTTTGAAGGAAGGAAGAGGAGGGCCCGGTTTGCACTGTAGAGAGATCGCTGCAGCTGCCCCGCAATGAGGGCCGGGGTGGGAGAGCCGGGGTGGGGACGGGTGGAGGACAGAGCTGAGGCAGAGAGGAGAGCCGGGGGTGGGGGTGTGGCTGCGGGGGGTGCTTTGGAGGGAGCTACAGGAAGTTCGAGTCCAGGTGAGAGAGGTGCGGCTTTGGACCAGACCCATCTCTTGCCCATTTCAGAGACACTCACAGAAGCTATGGTTCCTTTTCCCAGGACAAGTGCGCAGACATCTATATTTACAAGATTGAGCGTTTGATTTCAGGGAAACTCCTCAAATTTATCCGCCATGAACACCAGGACAGGAACTGCTGAGTGGATGTCTCCAAGTCCCTTCCCAGCATGCCGTGCCCGCTGCCCTGGCTCTGGGGGCCACCGGGCAAGGCCAGGGCAGGAGGGAGGCTGTGGAGAGAGGGGCTGTGGCTACCAGCCTGATGAGACATTTGTCATAGACTCCGAGAGGTCTCCCTTCTGGGTCCCTGAGTTGCAGCTTGACTCTGGTCAAGAGAGTGCACAGGGCAGGAGGATCTGCCGATGCTGAGAAACGGCTCCGTTCAGACCCGCTTGTTCAGTATTTGCAACCACACTGACCATGCATTCCCAACAGGGGTGAAAATCCGTTCTTGGCTGGGGTGAGAAAAGTTTTAGATATTACAGTGATTTGTCACCCTCCAAAGGACCACAGTACGGAAGCAGTAGATCTGTGATATTAACATTTCATCAGGGTTGGGGAGGGAGTGGTTAGGGGGAAAAATGTCTAAAAAGGCTCCTTAAAGTAGAGATCATGAACAAAGGGTTGCAAGACACTGATTTCGATACAGGGAGGTTTTTCGTCTGAGAGAGAGGAGTTAAATCAATAGAGCAGCTCAGGCTTTCCATCTTGATTTACTAATTTATAAAGCAGACTTACGACAAATCATTTTATTCTGTCTTGTGTAACTTGTTTGTATCTGGCGTGCTCTTTGTGAAATTCTCAGCAGCAGGAACGTCTCGCTGATTTGAGTCGGGTCACCACCCTGTACCGCCCCCATGCACTTTTTCACACCCGTCAGTTCCCGGGGCCCCGATCCTGACCTCCGAGGCAGGGATGTTTTTATTTCCCTTTTATAGGTGAGGAAACTGAGGCTCACACAAGGTAAGTGGCTCACGCAGACTCACCTGGGCCCTGGTCCACAGCCCTCCCGCGGCTCCATGCAGGAGAGGAGAGGTGGCGCTCGCTGGTGGTGCGGCTCCATGCAGGAGCCCAGCGGTGCCTGCTGGAAGCTGGGCTGTTTCTTGCCAGAGCGCAGAAGGGTGTGGACGAGGCTGGGCCTCCTCTGATGCTGCCTGGAGAGGCGGCAGGGAGGGGCTGTGGCCCCAGTGTTAACGGACTAATTCATCCGTTTGAGTGGAGTGAATGTGGGTGACGCTTACTGCTGGGGACGAGGGCAGCTGATGCCGTCACTGTCGCGTGTGGAATTAATCTTTGCCTTGGGCTTTCCTTGGGGAGCTGGGCTCAGGATGGGCTCATGCTCCTGAGAACCCCTGGCCCTACATGCAGCACTAAAGGACCAGGAAAATAAATAAGGGACAGAGAGTGAATAAGGGGAGCCAGGGAAGGGGACGGGGAGGCGCAAATCATGTTTCAGGTCCTGCTATGGTGATGCCTTCAGATATTCTAGTTGAGCTGGAGTTGGTTGGCTGCTACCTCTCCTTCTAAATGAAATGAGTGAGGATTTGGGACAGTGCCTGGCACACGGTAGATGCTATGTAGGTGGCGGCTACTATTATTCTAAGGCTCTCCTGCCTTTGGCTTTCAGGGGCTCACCCCCCGCCAGTGATGCCCAGCCCTTGGTAGTGCTCGAAGCACCTTCTACAGACGGGATGGCGGTGGAGGGACCGGCCCAGTCCTACAGCCCATGAGAGCGGAGGCCCCTTCGGGACCCAAGATGGGGAACAGCACTGCAGAGAACTCCTCGAGCTGCACCATTGACCACACCATCCACCAGACGCTGGCCCCGGTGGTCTATGTCACGGTGCTGGTGGTGGGCTTCCCGGCCAACTGCCTGTCCCTCTACTTCGGCTACCTGCAGATCAAGGCCCGCAACGAGCTGGGCGTGTACCTGTGCAACCTGACGGTGGCTGACCTCTTCTACATCTGCTCGCTCCCCTTCTGGCTGCAGTACGTCCTGCAGCACGACAACTGGTCGCATGGGGACCTGTCCTGCCAGGTGTGTGGCATCCTCCTCTACGAGAACATCTACATCAGCGTGGGCTTCCTCTGCTGCATCTCCATCGACCGCTACCTGGCCGTGGCCCACCCCTTCCGCTTCCACCAGTTCCGGACCCTGAAGGCGGCCATGGGGGTCAGCGCCGTCATCTGGACCAAGGAGCTGCTGACCAGCGTCTACTTCCTCATGCACAAGGAGGTCATCGAGGACGGGAACCAGCACCGCGTCTGCTTCGAGCACTACCCCATAGAGGCATGGCAGCGCGGCATCAACTACTACCGCTTCCTGGTGGGCTTCCTCTTCCCCATCTGCCTGCTGCTGGCCTCCTACCAGGGCATCCTGAGGGCCGTGCGCCGGAGCCATGGCACCCAGAAGAGCCGCAAGGACCAGATCCAGCGGCTGGTGCTCAGCACCGTGGTCATCTTCCTGGCCTGCTTCCTGCCCTACCACGTGCTGCTGCTGGTGCGCAGCCTCTGGGAGGCCAGCTGCGACTTCGCCAAGGGCGTCTTCAACGCCTACCACTTCTCGCTGCTGCTCACTAGCTTCAACTGCGTGGCCGACCCCGTGCTGTACTGCTTCGTCAGCGAGACCACCCACAGGGACTTGGCTCGCCTCCGCGGGGCCTGCCTGGCCTTCCTCACCTGCTCCAGGACCGGCCGGGCCCGGGAGGCCTACCCGCTGGGTGCCCCCGAGGCCTCGGGGAAGAGCGGGGCCCAGGGCGAGGAGCCCGAGCTGTTAACTAAGCTCCACACCGGCTCGCCTGCAGGAGGGGGGTCCCCCATGGGTGGCTCGGCCTAGCCTGGGTCCCCCACGCTGGGGCCAGGGGAGGCCTGAGCCTGCAGCCGCTGGCGCGGGCCCTGAGCTTGCTGGCCAGCTGCCCCTGCTTTGCCAAGCGCAGGTGCCTCTTTGTGCAGGAGGGAAGGATGGGCCCTGGTCTGTGAAGGGGAATAAGCTCTTCGGGCTCCTGGGTGTCCTCTTGGCCAGTTGGATGCAGCCAGGCTGGGGCTCCTGGCGGGAGGAAGACGGAGCTGTAGCTTCCAGGAGGTTTTCGAAGAGCTGTGAGGGGGTTGTGGAGTGGGGGGACATGGGGTGGGGGATCGGGAGGTGAGGTGGGCATCCGGGTGTCCATCTGCCAGGGCCTTCCAAGGCCGTTGTCATCGTCACAGATGATACCTGTCCAAATGCACCGCTGTTACCCGATGATGGGACACATGAAGCTGTACTGTCATCATGAACACTGGAGCCCCGCCCCACACAGGGTGGGAAGGGAAGATCGGATGGGCAGAAGGAAGGTGGGGGGCGTCTGGGGCGCTGGGAGTGGGAGCAAGGACAGTGAGGGTGTGACGGACAGAGGACTCTAGCTCCAGCCACATCGCGGTTTCACCGGAGGCCGAGCAGATCCCCAGCCTGAAGGCTGATGGAAAACAAACCCCAGGGCTCCCCAGGACTCCCTGGGGAGATGCTTGTGGTCCTTAAAAAGTCAGCACTGAAGCTCAAGTGTCAGGACAGGCGCCTGAAGCCAGTGTGTCTTTAAGCAAGTGCCTGACACAGATTCCTCCTAATTAGATTTCTGTTTCCCAGAAGGGCTGGACCTGGAAGCCTGGGGTGGGTGGGGGCGGGGGAGAGTGTGTGTGTTTATGGTTAAAACGCCACAGTTTCCATGACAGCTGTGTGCCAAGACCTTGAGGCTAGGACCCTGTGACCGCAGTACCCCATCCCCTCTACCCTGTCCCCTTCCACCCTGGCTGTGGAGTGTCTAACGGTCTCAGAGAGGAGCACAATGTTCTCCCCGAGTTCTCAGCTGCAACAGAGCAAACACAACAGAGGTGCACCCTCTGGCAGCTCTCAGCCAAAGGCCTGGGGTTAAATAGCTCCCGTGACAAGGAGAAGAGGTGGCCTCTGTTCTCCATCTCTGCTCCGCTGCTGGATGTCCCACCTCACCCACCTGGAGAGTGACATTGGGTATGTGTGCCATCTTTTGTTCTGTCCCGAAAGGCTGGGTAGAGGCTCATCTCTCCTGCAACTTTGTGCCTGACCACGTTGAGGTATCCCTCCCACTCCCCAACACACACACACACACACACACACAGGGCTTTCTCCTGTTCAGTTTTGCAACGAAGCTTCCTACCCCTGAGTGCTGTCCCTTTGAAGGTCTCTGGAGAGTGGCAGGGAGAGTCTATGGGGTCCTTCGGCTTTTTCCTATTGTTGCCTCTGCAACATGCCAGGCATGGCCCCTGCTCTTGTGACCATGCCAAGGACCACGAGAACTGCTTGCTGCTCCAGGAGACCTGCCCACTTCCACAGAAATGCTAGCCCTGCAGACTTTCTGCTCAGTGGGCTGGGGCCAGCCCTCACTTCCCAGGGCTTGCCCTCGAAGGCCAGGGATTCGAGTTCCTCAGAACCAAGAGACTAGGTGGGCTTACTCCTGGGGCAGATCCAGTGGCAGGGAATAGAAGTTGGCACATTGGAACATTTCTGGAATCTGCCAAAAGGGGCCAGGCAAAACCCCTTCCTCAATCTCCCTTCCCTTCTTCTCCCCAACCTCCAAGAGGTTGATCCTTTGCCCTGTGTCTCTTAACCCATTCATCAGGGGTGCCCAGAGGCAGGCAGCCCAGACTGATGTGCCCCAGGGAGGCGTGGTTACTGTGGTCCCAGGGCTATACTTGACTTTGGGCAGCCTCTGCCCAGATCCTTGTGGAGGGCCTCCAATGACCTGGGGGGGTTCTCTTCTCCTTCCTGGAGGAGGAAGTGACTAGATTTGAAGGTGGCAGAAATGGCCACACAGCCAGGACGAGCCCACTCCTCCCCAGCCCAGGATCTTACCGGGTCAGTGGCATTGGTTGAACCCTCCACGCCGCCTCATTCCAGTGTTTCCCTCTGTTTTGACCGTTGACACCGGCGTTTCCACTGGCATGGGCTGGGATAGGCTGAGGGCAGTGCCATCTATCAAGAACTGTATTTTTGTGTTGTTCCCTCTTTTCTGTCAAGTCTGTGTGTGCTGACTGTGCCATGGATTTATGTAGCAAACTTCAGTCTGCAAATAAAGCAAAGTAACCAGCCTCAGCAGGAGTACTCTGCAGTCTTCCAACACCGGGGGGATCTAGAGGGCACTTGAAACACCCAAAGGAGTAAGGAAGGTCCAGGGATTGACCTTCTCAGAGAAAACTCGAGCAGAGCAATTGGGGGACTTGCACTTGATCACTCAACAGTGGCCAAGAAGGACGGAGCCCCCCAGTGAAGGAGGGTCTGCTCTCCCTCCTCCTGAGATTCAGGAAGTGTCTATGGTGTTGCAGATCCACTCTGGACTTCACTTGGCCACCTCCCTTTTGAGGACACAGTCCAGTCCTGTGGTTTGGAGACTGTCACTCCCTCTGTCCTCAGCCACAGGACCCCTGGTACCTGCTGGGTACTTGCTCCCCACAGCAAGGGAGGGCTCAGTCAGACCTTCCCCTCCTAACTAGTCTAGAAGATTCCCAAAGCAGAGGATCTGTTGCATTTGTCTCTTTGGGGCTGTCCTCAGTGGTTGGGTTTTGTTTTGACAGGCCCACATGTGTTGACCAGCCTCTTCAGGCTGGAGCATCTTCTCCACTGTGGCAGACTCGGTGTTTATCACTAAGGATTAACTCATCATATTAAAATGTAAATTTGGTGGTTTTCACTTAATCTCTCTCTAGGTCAGGCTCCTGGAGGCCTGGAGTGTTCCGGAAGAATAGATCCTTCTTCCAAACACACTAAGTAAGGACATTATTGGGGATTAAGACTCTTCTCTCCAGGGAGAATGGGTGGAAGAAAAAGTCCATCTGGTTTGGACTGAAGGTGACAGAAGCCATTAAGATTCCTTTCTTCTTCACCAGTGTTGCTTAGCAAGAGGAGGGCTCGTCTTCCTGTTTACACACACTGGTCTGCGGGTCGGCCAGATAAGAGTGGGAGAAAATTTCGGCATGAAATACATCCCCATCTGCTCTTCTACCCTGGCTGGTACAACCGAAAGAGAGCCACACTCTGACCTCTTGGCTCAGTGCTGTTCTGGAAACCTGCTTCTTGCAGCTGGTGACCCTGCAGCCTCCATTCCTGGAATTCATCTGGCAAGACAGTGGTCTTTGATGGCGCTGTGATTGGAATGTCCCCTCCAAAACTCATGTTGAAATGTGACTGCCATTGTAACACTGTTGGGAGGTGGGACCTTTAAGAGGTGATTAGGTCATGAGTGCTCTGCCTTCATGAGTGGATTAATGGCGGTATGGGAGAGTGTCCGTTATCGTGAGACTTCAGCCCCCTTTTCCTCTGTCTTGTGAGCTGGCTTGCCTTTCTGCTTTCTGCCACAGGATGACACTTGCCAGATGCTGGTGCCATGCTCTTGGCCTTCCCAGTCTCCAGAACTGTGAGCCAAGTAAGCTTCTGTTCTTTATAAATTACCCAGTCCATAGTGTTCTGTTACAGGAGCAGAAAATGGACTAAGACAGATAGCATTCATTCTGGAGTCACAGTGGTGGAAATGATGAAATCGTAATCCCATTTGCTTTAATTCAACAACTATCAGAAAAACATCCCTAGGTTAGACATTAGATACCAGAGCTGGGATGTACCAGACAGGTCATACTATCCAGCTCCCTCGCCATGAAGTATCTACATCCCCCAAAAACAATAGTCCAGTCTCTCTGCAAACACCACCAGTGACAGCTAACTCACTTCCCACGACAAGCCATTTCTGGGCTGGGCAGGAAATCTTAACTCCCAGGGAGCCACAGTGGAACCCCTTTACACACAGGAGCCACCTGGCCCTTGAGGAACTGGTATTTGAAGATAACTTTCATATCCTATTTCTCAGCGTTAAACCTTCCAAGCTCATGTTAGGCAAGGCTAGAGTATACTGCAACAACAAATAAACCCCCAAATCACAGTGCCTTAAAAGTTTGTTCCTTGTTCATGCAAAGTCCAGTGAGAGGCTGCTTTCTTGAAAATGTTTTCCCAAGCGATGGCAGTGATTCAGGTTCCTTCCATCTAGAGGGTGTGCCATCTTGGGGTCTTCCCTTTTCATCCACACGGCGAAGGGAGGCAGCACAAAGAGAATCTCACAGGGATTTTTTGCCAAGTCTGGCAGTGGTTGATATCCCTGCTACTCATATTCCTCTGGCGAGATCCCAGTCGCATGGCCCCAACCTAGCTGCAAGGGAGGCTTAGAAATGGAGTTTCCAAGGAAACTCGCAGGAAGAGGAGGCAGAGTTGGTGAGCATCTGGCCTGTCTCTGACAGACAGCTCTTTGAGCCACCTCCACTAACCAGGTTTTAAGCTCTTACCTTCCTGTTCCTTCATATGAATAAAATCCACTTCTTCAAACGTGACACCCAGATCTGAAGTCCATCTAACCTGCTCCGAACAGAAAGGGACCATTTTCCTCTTTGCTTCTTAGCTGTTGGCAAGCACATCACATCGCTGACATATATTGAGTTTATGTGACTTGGTGGTGAGCCACATCCTCTCCATCCGGCCTAGAGAGCAGTGGTTTTTTGACTTGAGAGTTAGACTTCACTGTGGAGCCAGTGGAAGCCACGTGTGGGGTGCAGAGTGCAGTGGGCTGGAGGAAGCTGGGGCTAGTGGTCTGCAGGGCCCCTGCAATGAGAGGTGAATAGCGACCCCAGAGCAATGCCTTTCCCAGTTGGGTGTGGGGCAGCTCTTGGCCACAGGACCTCTGGGGGCTAAAGAGCCCTGTTCCCCCTAGCTGGCTCACTTACCTTCCAGTTCTGCTTCTTGCAGGGTCTGGTGGCCTCTGCTGCCTCCAGCTGTCCAAGGTCTCCAGGCTACCCTTGGTTATCCACAGAGCAGCCTATATCCTGCTAACCAGGATCCCTCCCCACAGTGTTTCTAGACATGCCCAGCATGTCTGCTCAGCACCAGGCCTGTCTCTCACCCTGGCCCACTCCACCACTCCCTGTAGGTCATCTCATGTCCACCTGTAACCAGCCTCTCCAGGCTACAGCCATGCCCTCCATGCCACCCTAGACATGGGCACAGACCTTTCCCCAAAGCACAGTTAAGGCTAGGACAAAAGGGCAAAGCTGAGAAAAACTTTACTAAGAGTCCGAGCTGAAGTTGTACCGCGGAATGGACAAGCATCAAAAGTGCATCCTGGGAATCACAGCTCCAGTGGTCCTTGGGCTGGACCCTGCTGAAGGGCCTTCTCCTGACCCTCCCTTGCACCTTGGCCCCTGCTGCAGGGCCACGGGCCTGCCTCTCCCCACAGGGGGCCTTTCGATGTTCCACCAAGTCTAGGATCCCTATTCTCAGCCTTCCCTGGGCTCAGCCTGGCTGTAAACCTCCTTTCCAAACAACTTAATCATCTCCCCATAGATTTCTGCCCACGGTGAAGATAACCTATTACACGGTTATGCCTCAGACTTCTCCATGCCGGAGCAGAAGCCTGCTGTTACTCTTGCAAAACCAAAGGCCCATTAGTGTCTTTCCCCAAAATATGAGTCAGAAGAATGCTGGCAGCTTTGCCATCATAAGTTCTTTCTCTCCTCTCACTGTCAAGATCTCAAAAACGTCTGGGTACACCTGTAATCAGAGGCCCCCACTACCCGGAACTCTGCAGTCACAAATCAGGGACACACCTTATACTTGTAGGAGACCTGGCCAGTGAGGCCCAGAGCTGAGGTGGCTTCCCTGAGCCATGAGAAGCCACAGACGGAGGCTTGCGTTGTCCTGACCGCGGGTGCGTCAGCCCGCCAGCACACCCACACAGCACGGCCCTGCAGATCGAGCTCGCTTCTACACCGCACGTTCCATTCTTCACGACTGTCACCCCGCATAGAATCAGACTAGACATGTTTAAGGAAATGAAGGAAAACAAGCAGGCTCGACAAACACTTGGGGCCCTAGCTGGGGAGACGCACTGTCCCTGCCTGGGTGAGTCAGGCGTCACTCAGCAGTGTGCCAGCACAAGACATTGTCCTGGGACAATGGGCAGTGACTCAGTTTCTAATTTTGCTGGGCAGCGTGCAGAGGAAGCTTGCACAGGAGATAAGGACAGGCTGGCTGGAGTCGCTGAGGAGGGCTCTGTGACCCACGCATGGCGTGGCTGCCTCCTGCGCTGGGGGCATCCAGTGCCAGGGTGGGGGAGCAGAGGGAGGAGGTGGAAGGAGTGAGTGTCAGGGGTGAAGGGAGGTGAGGGGCAGCAATGGTGACAAATTTAAGGTTTTTCAGGGGATCTTCTGCCTTAGTAAACAAAATGCTGCCTGAAAAAGAAAACGTTTCAAAGATATAAATATTTTGGCGGTGGTAGTGAGTAAACCTTCTTAAAGCCCCCAAACTTCATAGATATACATTCCACATTTGCTCATTTTACCATTTCTTAATTACGGTGGTCCCCCCTCACCCCCAGGGGATATGTTCCAAGACCCCCAGCGGTGCCTGAAACCTTGGTCGGCATCAAACCTGCTTGCTGTCAGTTGGCACATGTTTCTGTCCGTGTCCTTCCCCCACAAATGATGCCTTTTCCATCTTTGCAAACACACCGTGGCCATAACTCTTGCAGTTCGAGGGCAACAGCAAAACTAGCACGAATTATTTGCCTCGTCATGATTTCACAGAACGTTCGTTCTTACCATAGGTCTTAGCAACCTCGGCACAGGATTTTTTCTCTTTCCATAAGTCAGTAACTTTCACCTTTTCACCTGAAGGAAGCACTTTACGTCTTGTCTTGGGCGCGCCTAAACTGCCAGCGTCACCGCTCTTGCGCTTTGGGGGCCGCTGTGAAGTCAAACGAGGGTTAGTTGGACACGAGCACCGCGACACCAGGACAATCGATCTGACCGCTTGGACAGCTGCTAAGTGACTCACGGGTGGGGAGCACAGACAGCTCCCCTGGACGAAGGGATGACTCACGTCCCAGGCAGGACCAAGCAGGACAGGGCGAGGTTTCATCACAATACTCAGAACAGCAGGCAATTTAAAACTTAGGAGTTGTTTATTCTGTAATTTTCCATTTCATATTTTGAGACTGCAGTTGACCAGTTAACTGCAACTGCGGATAAGGCAGGGGGTGGCTGCCGTAGTCTGGGGGCTCTTCGAGGCCTTGGTAATGCTGACTCCTGTGCTCTGCCTGGCAGTTAACTGCCCGTTGGTGTCCCATGAGTGACTTAGGAAGATCCTCAGAGCAGACCACGCGTGTGGCCTGCGGTGACATCCAGCAGCTTCCGGATCATGGCCGCGTGGGTGTCGTGGAAGGGCAGCCCGTCCACCTCCATGCCCACGACGCCCGAGACTCCGCTCCGGACCTTGTGCTGCACTAGGATGCGCAACATTTTTTCTTCCTGGAAAAAAACAAAACGGGGCAGAAGTAGAAGCAGTGGAGGGGGTTGGAAAAAGAAAGAAATATATTCATTTGTAAGTGGAGAAGGAGCGTTTGCTTTGACACGCTCACCTTTTAAAAAATAAAATTTAGGTTAAGAATACCAATACCACTGGAAGACTCACAATAAATAATGAATGGCTCATTGGTGCACAAACCCACTCCCCAGAAGCAACCACCTGAACGGTTTGGGCTGTTTCTTCTGGTAGCTACCTTCATGTCACTAAGTAATATGCTTTTATGGAAACCTGCATTTTCTTAACACACACGGGAGATGCGCTCCTGCTGCAGGTGCAGCGTGGGCTACTTCTCCGCCCGGCCCCGCGCAGCCCTGCCAACGGCCCCCTCCCTCCTGAGGCCCCACCGTTAACCTCACGCGGGGCGCGTGCCAATCCTGCTGCTGGCACCTCCTGGACAGCAGCCCGCACGGATGTGGGAGCGTCTGGAGGGAGCAGAGCTGCGGGGAAACGCAGCCCCATCCCGGTGCGGCCGCCCAGCGCTGAGTAGGCAGGGTGGTTTTGGGATCACGTGGTCTGATGTGAGTCTTTCCTGGCAGGTGTTCTCTGTGCCTCAGTGACCTCACCTGTAAATGGGGAGATTAATGATAATAATAATTATAATAATGCCTCCTTTAGAGAGTTAAGAGGATTAAATGAGATAATGCAAGTAACGCACCTAGCATGGTCCTTGGCACACAGCTGCTCAAAGAATAAGGCTGATTTTATTGACAGGGCTGGGTTTCCTGGCCTTTAGCCCAGAGCTTTCCTCCTTGGGCTCACTGGCTGGTTAAAAAAAAAAAAAAAGGGTTTGATCCCCCTCCTTCCCTCTCCCTCCAAAAATAAGGTCCCGAAGGACCACTTGTCTAAGCCACTAATGTGTCTGTCCCTGGAAGGACGGCTCAGGTTCCCTGGAGGAAGGTGAGTCTTAGGCGAAGGCATAAGGCAAGTCAAATACACCCCCCACACTCCTCCTCTTCCTCCTCCTCCACTTCCACAAAGACGGGAGGTGAGAGGAAGGGACCAAAGGAATCTAAAACAGGAAATCAGGGCAGATAGGAGCAGGACCCTCACCTTCCTGCACAGGCATTTGCTCATTCATTCCATCGTCCATCAGTCTGATCGAGTGCCTGCCATGTGCCAGGCCCCTACGGTGGCGAATGTGACGTGGTCCCTGCCCCAGGGTCTTCACGGTCCATACGACTGGTCAGGCAATCACCGTACATGGGGTCACAGCACAGAGCAGGGACTCCCAACCCAGGTTATTGGGATGGCCCAAGGAAGACTTTTTCGGAACAGGGATGTTATGGACTGAATGTTTGTGGCCCCTCAAAATTCACACATTAAAGCCCTAACCCTCAATTGATGACATTTGAAATTGGGGTCTTTAGGAGGGAATTATGCTGAAATGAGGTCATGAGGGGGAGGCACTCATGATGGAATTAGGAGAGGAAGGGGGACCAGAGCTCTCTCTGCTCTGTGAGGACATGGCAAGGAGGCAGCCATCCGCAAGCCAGGAGGAGAGCCCCCGCCAGGGAATCAAAACTGCCTTGATCTTGGACCTCCCACCTCCAGAACTGTGAGAATGAAATTTCTGTTCTTCCAGCTTCCCCGTCTCCAGTATTTTGTTACGGCAGCCTGCGCTACGGCAAGTGGCAACCAGGTTCAAAGGTGATGAAAGAGTAGGAATGAGCCAAGCGAGGGCCCTTGAGGGGCATCACTGAAAACTTTTCACGATAATGGGGAAAGTGTCGGCAAATGTCAGCTGGGAACTGCCTCTCCGCACCTGCCTGAGAACCTGCATTTCTGTTCTGCCTGCGGGCCAAAGCAGATGTTCTTGAGCCTCCCCCTTCCCCGTGGGGGGAGGCCCAAGAGCTTTTCCACTTCCCACGTTGGCTTTGTCCAACAGCCTCTTCCCAGGGGATACCCACCCAGAATGGCATTTCCCACCCTTTGTTTGGGCTTTATTCTCCCACTTCTCTTCCCCACTGGTCACATCCTCTCTTTACGGGGGAATGCCTCTGCGATGGGGCCACTTCCAGCCCTCGCACTGATTTCCCTCACCAGGGAGGGCCTTCGGGGCCTCAGGGTGCACATGGTCAGTCAACAGGTTAGGGGCCCGCTGGCACCCAGCCGCGCAGAGCCACGGGGCCAACGGCGACTCCCTGCAAATTCCCAGGAATGGCTGAACGACCCCACCATCTGCTAAGAAGCTGGGCGGAGGTGGTGGCAGTCGGGGAGGAGAGTGACGGGAGCAGCTGGAAGCAGAGTGCCAGGAGGTGGCTGCACCCGTCCGGGCTGAGACAGTGAGGTGGGAGAGGAGGAGCGAGGGCCCAGGGGAGGCAGAGTGGACAGGGCTTGGGAGCTTGTTTGTGGTGGGTGGGAAAGAGACCCCGGGATGATGCCTGGGCTTAGCGGCTGAGTTGGGGGCCCTAGTCTCTGGCATAGGCCAGCCAGTGACAGGGCTGCTGCTGCCTCTGGGATGGGGTGGCCTGGAACCAGCACGGCCCCACACTGGGGGAGGCAGAGGAGAACCAGCGGGCTGGGCAGGGCAGCAGCTGGAGAGACAGCTCAGTCGGCCTCCCAGGCCACACAAAGGAAAGACAGACAGTCCCATGTGACACCACACAGTGTCTGGAGGCCCCAGCTCTGTCACCCCAAGCTCACTGGGTAAACTCTGCCTCCGGCCTTCACCCTCCATCTGCCCTGAGCACCTGAGCTCTCCTTGGCATGGGCCACCTGCTGCTACCACCACCCTGGCTCATGGCCACCCTGACACTTGTCCCAGCCTGACTGAGGAAGAGAAAGGACCTTTTCATGGTAACAAGAATGATGATAATGATGATGATGGCGGCTAGCATTTATTGAACACTTACTGCATGCTAAGTGCTTTACACAAAGGGACTCATTTAATCTGCACAGCCATCCAAAAGGTAGGTCTGTTATCACCTCCACCGAGGAAGCTGAGGTCAGGAGACTTGCTGGAGGCTAAAGTGGGTGGGGCTGGGACTTCAACCAGGCAGCCC
The DNA here is from genome assembly GCA_963575035.1 of Avahi laniger. Classification (NCBI taxonomy): domain Eukaryota; kingdom Metazoa; phylum Chordata; class Mammalia; order Primates; family Indriidae; genus Avahi; species Avahi laniger. The sequence goes on along the minus strand of CAUYSK010006900.1, from coordinate 50,803 downwards.
CGCCCCTGGCCTGTGCTCTTCCTAACCACCCACTCCACTCACCCAAGGCAGGATGGACATTTTAAAAAGGACTTGGTCACAGGAAAAGAGGAGATATCCACAAAGCACAGCAATACAGAGAAGAAAGTGATCCTGACCCAGACCAGCAAGCAGGCAGAGCTGGCATGGCTGGCTCCTGTCTGTGCCCTGCAGGGCGAAGGGAAGATGGCTCAGTGAGTGGGCTCCTCCAGGTCTCATCCTTAGCTGCCTTCAGTCCCTCCCGGGGCTCCCTCCCCCTGCCCAGAGCTCTGTCACCTGCCACACTGCAGTGCCTTGGCCCCCTGTCCAAGCTGAGGAAGACTGAGCTGCTCCCCAGCTCGCTGTCCCGCCAGGCCCTCCTGACCTTGTAGGTACCACCCTGGCCACCTGTAAGGTGGGCCCTCGGCACTCAAAGAAGTCTGGGGAATGCTCCCCAGACGTTTAACTTGCCCTCAGTGAAACCCCAGGGCACTGCCTCTCCCTCACTGTGGGGAGCCCCAGGGCTCAGAGCGGGCAGGGTGTGCCCTGGACAGTGGTGTCCACCTGCCCTGGGCTCCGCAGCCTGGTGCCCACCCCTGCCACAACCTCCTGTCCCCAAGCACAGGAGGCCCTACATACAAGCAACTCACTGAGCAGAGATGAGGGACATTTCTCTGTCCCAACCAGTCGAGCTTCACCACCAGCTCAGGCCACAGCTCTGCCCAGCATCTCTGGATGATTCAGGGACCCCCATGGAGTGACCTGCAGAACTCTAGTGGGACGACTCGAGTCATTCCTCTGCACACTGCATGGCTCCACGTCCCTGTTCCTCTGCTTATGTGGGTCCTGCTGCCTGGAAGGCCCTTCCCACCCTTCCTTACCGCCGACTACATCCTACATGCCCTCTAAGACCCAGCTCGGCGCCGCCTCCTCCAGGCAGCCTTCCCTGAGCTCTCTGAGCTCAGAGCTATTCTCTGTGCCCCCACAGCAGCTTGCTGTGTGCACTTCCATCCTGGCTCCTGAAATTACTTGTCATGTGTCATCTCATCTCCCTGGTGGACCCTGAGTTCCCTACCCTGGGGCTGCGTCTGACTCATTGTCTCCCAGAGCAAGCCTGGGCCTGGCCTGCCAGAAGGGCTCAACAAACATGTGTTTGTACTTTTGCTTTAAAAACATCCCCTTTTATTTCCTTTATAAGAGTTGTATGTTATTAATATATTTTTGAAGGACTGGGTCGAAATGTAAAAGGAGAATTTTCCATCTCCGGAGGGTTGGTGTCAGGCTGTGTGAATTTGTTTGTCTGGGCCCATTCTTCTGTGTCTGTGTGAATCAGGAATCATATGTGAGGCAGCCCCTGCATGTTTTTTTCCAGTTCAGATCCAGGAAGTACAAAGAAAGCACCAAAGGCCCTCCGGGCCCCTCTAGGGCAGACGATTTGCCCCCGAAAATGTCACTTCATGCCTGAGCTCCTCCCTCCCCGTGGCACCTGACATCACCAGGAAGTGGAAAACTTCTGAGCTGTGCTGGGAAAAGCCCAGAGTATGGAGTCAGAGAGACTCAGACTGAGCTCTCAGCTCTGCCTCTTACCGGGTGGTCTCGGGCAAGCCACCGTGCCTCTCGCAGCACCGGCTCCATCATCTGTAAAATGGGCACAGCATCTCCGATCCGGGAGGTGCTGGAGAGAAGCCGAGGCCGGGGCAGGAAAGGGAAAGAGACAGAGAGACAGACAGGGAGAGACCGGCAGAAGGAGAAAGGGAACAGAAAAGGACAGAAAAGAGGCAGCGAGGGACGCTGGCCACGGTGGCTGGGGGACTTGGGGCAAGCGCCCGCCCCTCTCAGTGCTCAGGAACCTCCCTGCCTCCGGTTGCCTTCCCTTCTCCCCGCAGCCCTAGACATCAACCTCCAATCCTGAGCCCTGCTGTCTGCTCACAGGGGAAGTCACATCTGAGCCGGGATTTAGATGTGAAGTCAGAGCTTTGGCTTCACTTTCCCAGGGTCCGAATTACCCTGGAAAATTCCCCCAGAAGGTGCGCTGTTAGAGACAGATGCATCCTCTGTGCCCCGCGGATCTGGCCCACCAGGCGGGCAGGTCCCATCCCCTCGAGGAGCATCAGATGAGGGACCGGGCTAGTCCGGAATCAGTGTTGGGGGCAGGGCCTGCTGTGTGAGGGCCATGGAAACTGAGGCCCTCACTGGGGCTGGCCCTGTTCGCGTACGTGAGCGTGCTTAAGTCAGACAGGCATGCGTGGACGCCCTTCCTCTGCACCCGGCGACGGCGCGTGCCTAGAACTGCGCACGACGCTTCCGGGAGCTGCCTCTGCAGTCGTAGCAGCTCAGACAAAAGCCAGCGCTCCAGCCCCCACTCCCTTGCTCAAGGGCCTCGAGTGGCTCCCTGTCACCTCTCAAGTATTTGAAAGAATCCTCAATGAGAAAGTCATGGTCCCCTTCCTGGACCCGGCTACCACGATCTGCCTGTTCCCAGGGATTTTTAATGGCTCCAGACTACTTGGAGAATCTGACGAAACCACAGATTCCTGCCTAGAAAAACGCACGAACAGGAACAATTTTGCAAACTGCTTCGGGAGGGCTGTGGGCCCCCTCCTTGTGGATTCGGGCTCAGAGGCCTCCTCTGCTGTTATCACCCCGCTGCCTCCTGCGCTCCACCCGAGAGCGGCCTCCCCGCGACCAGCACTGAGCTTGTCCCCATCTCCCCGACTCTGGGGATTGCTCTCCTCTACCCGGTTTATCCCTCCCGCCTCGGCCCCGCAGGGTCCTCTTCCCACCTTGCCTGGCCCCCGTGGCGCTTTCCTGAGGGCGGCTAATTGTCTCATCCCCAAGGTTCCAGTGCCCTCACCGGGTGGTAAACTGCTTGGAGGGGGTGATAGGACTCCCACGGCCACCGTGAGGTACCCGCCCTGGGTCAGGCATTCAGTTCATCCAACAGCAATACTGACTGCTGCCATTTTACAGGTGAAGAAACTGAGGCTCAGAGAGGTTAAGCAAGTTGCCTAAAGTCAAACTAGAAGGAAAATGGTCTCTTGTCTCAGGCCCTCCACATGATTCAGGGTCACTGTAGGTCAAAGGTCACCCGTTCCAGCTAGGAGACCTTTGCTTCAAGGCGGGCTCTGCCTCTGGCTTTTGAAGGACGGCATGGTGCTGGCCTAACCATTGAACCAGGGAAAAAGTTGCTTCCGTGTGAGTGGCCTGCTGGGGTATGTTACCTTAGTGACCGATGGGAGGGCCTGAGTCCAGCTCTGATCCCCGGGTGCTCTGGAGGGTCCAACCGCCTTCCTCAGGTAGCGTCCGTGGACCTCACATGAATTCAGGACATACAGAGCACAGGCCAAGGCATAGCCGCCCCAGTTAGAGACGCCTAACAACACAAAAAACTCCGTGATAGAACAGAAAAGGTCACGTGTCCATCGGCCCGCCCCGAGGCCACAGAATGATCTCCAGCAAGGGTCCCAGACCAGTGGCACCAGTATCACCCAGGAACTTGTTAGAGCCCAGATCTGCCGAATCACAACTCAGCAGGAGAGGGCGGGAGGGGAGAGGCTCAGTGTTAACAAGCTCTGGGTGTGTCTGCTGCAAGCTGAAGGCTGAGAACCACTAGGCCGTTAGTTATACGATGTTAATTACCACCAGGGAAAGAGGTTCAGGCAACCACCGAGAAGCCCCTCCCAGACTCTCCACCTTGAGAAAGTCTCCCTCGTGGTCGACCTGCCTCCCTCACTCTGCGTGGAGGCCTGTCCCCAGAGGGACAGCCCCGCCAGGCTGTGCTGTGTGACCTTTTCATGTGCTTGAAGGTCGCTCCTAAGTCCGCCTCAGATTTCCCTCCCCTTCTACCAGCCAGGCCCACCCGGCTTCATCCCTGGTTTTGGGACCATCTCCTTGGCTCTTCCCTGAAACCTGCTTGAGTTCTCCATTCAGCTGAAGAACTGATGAAGGGCTTTCCGGGCTCCAGGTGCTAGAGCATCAGAAAGACAGGTGCTCCCAGCCTGGAGAGAGAGGGACTGCACACACAGCCACCCCAGGGCGGGACAGCCTGCGGCCGAGATGTTCGTATAGGGCTATGGGAGCACTGAGGAGGGGGTACTATTATTCTCTTTTTGTTTTTTTTCTTTAGAGACAGGGTCTCGCTCTGTTGCCCAGGCTGGAGTGCAGTGGTGTCATCACAGCTCACTGCAGCCTCCAACTCCTGGGCTCAAATGATCTTCCCACCTCAGCCTCCTGAGTAGCTGGGACTATAGGTGCATGCCAGCACGCCCAGCTAATTTTTTCTATTTTTAGTAGAGATGGGGTCTCACTCTTGCTCAGGTTGATCTTGAACTCCTGAGCTCAAGCAATCCTCCTGCCTCAGCCTCCCAAGTAGCTGGGATTACAGGTGCGTGCCACCATGCCTGGCTAATTTTTAAAATTTTTTGTAGAGATGGGGTCTCACGATGTTTCTCAGGCTGGGAGGGATCAATATTCTGACTGGTTTAGGAACGATTCACAGAAAAGTGGTCATTCAGTAGGGGCCTGTAGGCTGGGTAGGATTTTTCCAGAGAAGGGGGTAGAGGAGTGGGGAAAATTCAGGTTAAAAAAAAAAAAAACAAAAAATCCCAACCAACAAAGGCATGAATACAAAGACAAGTAGCTTGAAAATATAAAGCACATATTAAAATATGGTGAGTGAAGACCACACGATAATAATAATACCATATTTCATTGATTTTAAGATGTATTTTTGTTACATTTACATCTCTGATATTGAGATATGACTTACAATCAATAGTATCTTACAGTTATAATTGGCTGTGTTTTCCTTACTTAGTGGTATATAAATTAATGATAATTTTTTTCATCAACGACATCTTACATTCAATGGATAGAGTACTATCTTTCATTGAATATTTACAATGTGTGGCATTACTGTAAATGCTTTACATGGACTAACTCCTGATGTCCTTATAACAAGCCTGTGAGGTGTTAAGTATTATTATTATCTCCATTTGAACACTGGGAGACAGACACAGAGGGGTTAAGTACCTTGCCTAAGGTCACACAGCTAGTAAGTGGTAGACCTGAGATGTCTGCCATGAGGCTGCTGCCTCTAGAGCCCGTACTTTTAAAAAGAAACTTAATACAGCTTGGTGCAGTGGTGCACACCTATAATCCCAGCTACTTGGGAGGCTGAGGCAGAAGGATCACTTGAACCCAAGAGTTCAAGACCAGTCTGGGCAACATAGCAAGACCCTGGCTCTCTAAAAACATTTTTTTAATTGTGGCAAAAAACATAACAGAATTTACCATTGTAACCATTTTTAAGTATACAGTTCAGTAGTGCTAAATGCACTCACATTGTTGTACAGCTCCAGTGCCTGCATTCAATCTCCATGCAAATGTGCAAGTGTGGAAAATAAAAACATGTGTTTGGAAGTAATAGTAAGGGACAGGGTGTTAAAATGCATGTTTACTGGATAGAAATGATATAAAATAGGTATGTATTGAGGGTGAAGCTGACATGTAAAACTAAAAACGCTGTGTTAAGGGGGGATGATGGTATTTCTGTCCCTGTCCATCACCCTTCACTACCTGCCTTTTAATACTGTCTATAGTATTGCTGTTACATCATCTTTTCAATTAAAAAAGTAGGCCCTGAGAGATGCTTGAGTGGGCCTTATGGTTACCATTAATCTTATAGCCATGACATGTCTCTTATAATATACTACAGATATGCATTCAATGCAGTAAGTTTCCTTCTAAGCTCTGCTTTCATTGCATCCAACAAATTTTTCTAAGTTGTATTTTCATTTAGTTTAATTAAAATATTTTAAAATTTCTCTTGAGATTTCTTCTTTGACCTATATGTTATTTAGAAGAGTGTTGTTTAATCTCCAATTATTTGGGGATTTTTTTCCAGCTATCTTTCTGTTACAGATTTCTAATACCATTGTGGTCTGAGAACAGATATGGTATGATTTCTACTCTTTTACATTCGTTAAAGTGTTTCTTATGGCCCAGAATGTGGTCTGTCTCAGTAAACATTCCACATGAGCTTGAGAAGAATGTGCAGTCTGCTGTTGCTGGGTGGAGTCATCTATAGATGTCAATTGTATACAGTTGATTGGTGGTATTGTTGAGTTCAACTACGTCTTTACTAATTTCCTGTCCATTTCTAATACAGGGGTGTTAAAGTCTCCAACTGTAATAGTGGATTTGTCTATTTTTCCTTACAATTCTATCAGTTTTTACCTTATGTATTTTGACAGTCTGTTGTCAGGTACATACACATTAATAATTGTTATGTCTTCTTTGAATGTTGAACGCTTATCGTTATGTAACGCCCCTCTTTATCCCTCATAACTTTCCTTGTTCTGAAGTCTGTTCTGTCTGAAATTAATATAGCTCCTTTTGCTTTCTTTTGATTAGTGTTACCATGGTATATCTTTCTCCATCTCTTTATTGTTAGCATGTCTAAATATAAAGACAGTAGATTTCTTGTAGACAATGTATAGTTCAGTCTTGTTTTTTGATCCACTCTGACAATCCCTGTCTTTTAATTGGTATATTTAGACCATTGACATGTAAGGTGATTATTGATACAGCTGGATTAATGTCTACCATATTCGTTACTGTTTTCTATTTGTTCCCTTTGTTCTTTGTTCCATTTTTGTCTTCCACAATTTTTCTGCCTTTTGTGGTCTTGAATATTTTATAGGGATTCTGTTTTTCTCTCCTTTGTTAGCATATCAATTATACTTAAAAAAATTTTTTTAGAGGTTGCCCTATTGTTAGAAATATACGCCCACAAGAAATCCAAGTCTATTTTCAAATAACACTATAACACTTCATGGGTAGCACAAGCACCTTACAATAATGCAATATTCCTAATTCCTCCCATCCCTTGTATAACTGCTGTCATTTACGTCACGTATACATAAACATACATAAGCATATGTAAAGGCTGTCCGGAAAGTATCCAGCCAGGTAACTGTTCTCGTTATATTAACAATGGCTGGATACTTTCCGGACATCCCTCATATATACACATAGCATACATAATGGAATACACTGTTGCTACATTGTTTTGAACAAACTGTTATCTGTTAGATCAAGAAGAAGAAATATAAAAGTTTTTATTTTTACCTTTATTTATTTTATTCACTGAAACTCTTCTTCATGCAGATACGAGTTTCTGATCTGTACAATTTTCCTTCTCTCTGAAGAACTCTTAACATTTCTTGCAAGGCAGGTCTACGGGCAACAAATTCTCTCAATTTTTGTTTGTTTGAGAAAGTTTTCTTCACTTTCGGAGGAAATTTCAAAGGGCACAGAATTCTAGGGTGGTTTTTACTTCTCAACACTTTAAATCTTTCACTCTCCTCTCTTCTTAATTATCTTGTTTTTAAAGAGAAGTTGAATGAATGTCATTTTTACCTTTGTTCTTCTATAGATAAGGTGGGTTTTTCCTTCTGGCTTCTTTCAGCTTTTTCCTTTATGTTTGATTTTCTGAAATTTGAACACATTATGCCTAACTACCAAAAGGTGTAGCTTTTTTGGCATTTATCCTGCTTAGTTCTCTCTGAGCTTCTCGGTTTTGTGGCTGACGTTAATTTGGGGGAAATTCTGCCATTATTGATTCAAATGTTGCTTCTGTTCCTCTCTCTCTTTCTTCTTCTTGTATTCCCATTAGTGCAGGTTACATCTTTTGTAGCTATCGTACAGTTCTTGGATATTCTATTCTGGTTTTGTTTTGTTTAAGTCTTTTTTCTGTTTGCTTTTCAGTCCTGGCAGTTTCTGTTGAGATATCTTCGAGCTCAGAGATTCTTTCCTCAGCCATGTCCAGTCGACTAATGAGCCCATCAAAGACATTCTTCATGTCTATTATAGAGTTATTGATCTCTGCTATTTCTTTTTGATTCTTTCTTAAAATTTCCATCTCTCTGCATATATTATCCATCTGTTCTTACATGTTGTCTGCTTTTTCCAGTAAAGACTTTAGCATATTAATGTAGTTTTTAAAAAAATTCCTGCTCTGATAATGCCAACATTTCTAACATGGCTGACTCTGTCCAGTCTCTTCCAACTGTGTTTTTGTCTATTAGTGTACCTTGTAATTTTTTGTTGAAAGGTGAACATGATGTACTTGGTCAAAGGAAACTGCAGCAAACGGGCCTTTAGTAATGTGGTGGTAAGGTGTGGGGGAGAAAGAAAGGGGAGGGGAAGGATTCTATGTTCCTGTAATTAGGTCCCAGCCTTTTGGGGAGCCTGCGCCCCTGGACTGTGAACTTTACCAACGCTTCTCAGTTTTGGCCTCCACCCCACTTAGGTGGGCCAGGATCGATAGAGGGAATGGGAGTTAGGTATTTCCCTGCTCCCATGTGGAAGGCTGTCCCGGGCTGGAGTTGGGTATTTCCTTTCCCCAGGTAGGTTAGGCTCTGGAAAAGTAGTTTCCCTTGGGGGCAGATCTTGTTAAGAAGAACAGAATGCACTGGTGTGTTTAAAAGTGGCTCATTTTCCGCTCCCCCTGCCAGAGCATGAGGACATTTTTCTTTGATACTCCTTGTGAGAACCTGGTTGAGCTCCTAGAAGTAAAACTCACAAAAATATGCACCTCCCCCCCCATGACTGGGTCCCCTGGAGACTTTAACTCTCAGCCTTGTCCACACTGGGCCTCCAGCAATTCCTCAGTTACAGTTCAGGTTTGCCCTGACCGGCACTGATTCCAAGAAGTTTCCCTCCTCTCCAGACTAATTTTGATCGTGATGTGGGAGAGCCTTTCTCCGGTGTCTGTCTGTTGTCCTGAAACTTGCGGGGAGGTTGAGGGGGGAGGCCAGACCCGGAAGGACCTGGGTCCTGGTGCGGAAGGCCAGCAGCAGGGAGGCCGGGGCGGCCCGAGGCAGCAGTGAGAGGAGAGGTGGGAAGCCTCTCGTAGCCTCCAACAGCCACCAGATTCTTGTCTTCCTGCCCACCACGCAGACGAAAGCGCAGCTGCCCCTCTTCAGAGAGGCCTTCCTGACCACCAATCTAAAGCTGCCCTCCCGTCATTCCCTCTGATCTTCCTGTTCTATCGCCCCATAGCTCTTCTCACTATTAGAATCATCTGGTGCGTGTATTTGTCAGGGCTCCTTGTTCATCTCCCAGTCCGAGAATGGCAGTTCTGTGGAACAGGGTCGTCGCTGTTGTAACCCCAGTGCTCAGGACAATGTCTGGCACACAGTAAATGTTTGTTGAACGACTGAATGAGAGGTGAGTCTGAGAACAACATCCCTTCCTGGCCCTGGTGCCCTCTAGACCACTTGCAAAGAAGAAGAGCCACGTCCCCCGTCCCAGGCAGCCCTGCCTGACGGGGCAGCCATCCAAGTACTCACCAGCATTGACAGCAAAGTCAGCCTCCACGTCACAGGCAATGACGTCCCCATTCCGTATGTGCCTCTTCACGGCCTCCTTGACTTTGCCCATCCCAAGCTCGTTGCCTCCATCACCAACTCCTGTTGGGAAGGAGAAGGGCGTCAGCGCACGGGGTCAGGGCAAAATGGGGGTGGCCGTGGGGCAAGGCGGCCCCTCCACATGTGCTTTGTTGCCTCTGGGAGGGGAAAGAGGTTGGCTCTCCATATATTTTCAGGAGATGTTGTACTTTCCCTTCAGGCCTTGTAGAAACTTCTCTAGTTAAAAATGAGTCAAAGTCTGAAACTCACCAGAGTGTGACCATGCCTCCCTCTGGGTCACGGCCTCCAGTCACAGATGGAGCATGCTCTGTGCTGCTGGTGCCAGGCCCACGGGGGCTGTGGGTAGGTGACGCTCAGGCCCTCCTTCAAGTGGCTCAGGGGAACTGGTGCAGATAGTTAAAGCCAGTTCTGGATTTACTTTAAAGGCTTCTGTTTAAAGAATGTGAAACAGATGTGTGTTAGGTAATTTTAATCTGCACCAGAGGGGTACCTGGTTAACACGTGAAACTCCCTAATCAGGAATACACACTCCGAGGGTGGTGGATTAGCACAGCAGTCCCCAACCTGTTTGGCACCAGGGACCGGTTTCATGGAAGACAATTTTCCCACGGACAAGGAGGCATTAGATTTTCATTAGGAGCGCTCAGCCTAGATCCTGCACATGTGCAGTTTACAGTAGGGTTCATGCTGCTGTGAGAATCTAATGCCACCGCTGATCTGACAGGAGGCGGAGCTCAGGCGGTGATGCGAGCGATGGGGAGCGGCTGTAAATACAGACGAAGCTTCTGCTGTGCAGCCCAGTTCCTAATGGGACTGGTACTGGTCTGTGGCCCCAGGGTTGGGGGCCTGCAGGGTTAGCATTTGAAAGAGACCATAATCTAGAGGCCCAACTGATAATTAGCTCCAGAGGATTTGTTAATTAGCATAATAACTGAGTGCTGGAATAAATAAATGTTAGAAATGATTTCATTCACTTGTGAAATGAATGGCGTTCAAAAATAATTAACACGTGCCTCTACTCTTGCAAGAATAAGATTTAAAAAAAAAATCTAGCAAGCCCTGCAGCCCGCATCCTTTGAGAGGATGCTCCAGGTCTAAGGGACACTGTTTGGTCCTGTGTCCAGGTATTTCTGGAGGATTCTGTAGAGTAGAAGGTCAACTGAATCTACACCTAGAAGATGGCTGCAGCCGTCTCAATAACCTTTAATGCAACGTGTGTGTCTGAGTCCCTCAGGGGCAGAGGGCCGGACCTCCCAAACAGAGCAGGGGTGTCGCTGTTTTGTGTCTGCCTCTGTCAAGGCTTGGACTCTGTGGAGGGTTCCCTCAGAGGCTGGCGCTCACAGTGGGATGGCGAAGGGGGAAATAGAACTGACCCACCTAAGTATCAGGGACAGGATTTGGCCAACAGAATCAGACAATTGTGAATGACCAAACACCTTAGAGTCACACCTGAAGACTTTTCTGGAACAGTTTTCTAGATCTATTGACAGGCCATTGAATGAAGGAAAATCATGCCACCGCCCAACACTGATATTTTGTCTATATCTTTTTTTTTTTTTTTAGCATTTTATGAATTTCATCTCGTTTACACCTCACATCCATCCTGTCCGTGGTCTTGTCCTCACGGTACAGAGCTGGCGCGTCTCTGGGACGGGCAGCACCTGGGAAGTAAGAGGAAGGTGGAGACTTAGCGCCTGGTGTCTTGATTCTCAGCCGAGTGCTGTGCCGTGACGTGGTCTGCGTGTGCTGCCTGAGGAATGGGGTCTCGACGGAGCAGAGGAGGGACGGGGTGGTCAGAGGGCAGCCCTGCTGGGGTGAGGGGCCCCGGGAGGGGCTTGGGTTCCTGAGGCTGAGAGGAAGGTTCAGGGGTCTACACAGGGGGCAGCTTGAAGCCACAATGGCCAGCTCTACCTGCTTCTTCTAGGGTCTCAGGGGTGTCACTGCACAGATCGGGGCCCCATTTGGGGTGGGGGTGGGCTCGCTCCAGCAGCTCCTTCGGATCCTGTTTGCCCCTTTAGACAGGGAGACGGCCTCCTTCTCCACCCTGGGAACCCCCACCCTCCAACAGGCCTCGGTCCACTGGGCCAGCGGAAGTGACAGGAAGCTGGAAGGCACAGCGTGCACCACGCCCACAGCCTCTTCTGGGAAAGGCCAGGGCGATTTGCAGAAATTTTCTAAGCAGCCCAGAAGGCTTTCATTGTCTCATCAAAGCCTCCAAAGCCAAGAGGACTAATGAGTCTGGGAAAACAACTGAAGTGTTTGAATGGAGAGAACAAATAGACACAGACGCCAGACAAGCCCTAATTACCCGGGGCCTGAGACCTGCTCCCAGGGGGAGGGAAGCTGGTTCTCCCTGGGGATTCCACTAAGCCTTTCAGAAATCCATAAAGGCGCAATTTGGTGATAACGGGCTGGGGGAGTCTACACTGTCCTCCTAAAGCCACCAGCGTCGCTAATGAGCTCGGCTCCCGAAAACCTCCCAGGCATCAGTGTTGGACAGCCTACTGCCTTTCCCACCTTCCGCCCGCAGTTTCAAAGGGACTTATATAATACAACCAATGTGAAATCTCTTGGAAAATTATAAAGTTCTGTACAAACACAAATTATCACATTGTTAAATTATTAACAATTGAAAGACTACACTGATCATATATTAGATATACTTAAAAATTCACATGCTTCATAAAATGATACACAGTATACATGGTCCATTCCATCCTATGTGACCAAAATAACACATGTGCCTCAATTTTACCATTGATATTATTTTATTATTAGTTTTATTATTAATACTTTAGAATCAGGCGAATAGAATGTGCTCAGTTGTCATTTCCCTTCCTTGCTTGTGGGAATGTTGAATTTGCAAATGGTGGTGACACTAGTGTCTATACTAACCGTAATAAACACAGATTTTCTTTGGAGTGGAAAACGTGGGTCCCTCCCCATGTAACTCTTTCTGGTCACGTGTTCAAGAGTCAATAAAAAGGCACTTTGCAGTGACATGTGCTTGTCGCACGCTCAGTGCTCCCGCGCTCCTTACTTACCCGTTGACGAGATTCCAGGAATCTTCTTTGCGGCAAGAAAAAGATCGTCGATGGGGTCCACTAAGTGCTTGATGTTCACCTTCCTGGCGTTGTAGTACCCGCCGTCGGCAGCTCTGCCCGCGCGCTCTATGGCCACCAGGTGGTCGAATCTGCCAGGAAGCAAGCGCGGTAGCGTCCTTACAGACAGTACGTGATGGGTCACACCTCCGTGTGTTTGTGTGAGGCCACGTGGTTCTCTCTTCCATTCCTTCTCTCCTACGGAACCTGAATGAACACCTACGCTGTGCCAGCGCCCATCAGATCATTTTAAGAAAGAGCATTGGAACCCTTAGTGATTTCTGTGTTAGAGTCAGAGGCTGTGGGCAGGGAGGCCGGCGCACAGGGTCACTGCGGTGGACGGGGACACCACTGGTGCCCACCCAGATCCCCTTTGTTCAGCGGAGCAGCCAGCTCCCGTGAGTGTCGGCTGCCGTGGGTCCACCACTGCCCTCTTCCAGGATCTTGTCTGGTTTATAGACACGAAACAGATGGAAAAGGAATGGGTCACAGAAGATGAGTGAATCTAACACAAAATAAACTTCTTAGACAGAAATGGAGGAGTAAGGGCCACAGTCGACATGGTGCTCAGAACGTGGGCTGCAGGACCTGTCCTCTGGGTTCTGATTCCAAGTCCTCCTGCCACTGGCCTTGGGCCAGTCGCTCGGCCTTTCTAACCCTCATTTTCTGCACCTGTAAGGCGACATCACAGTAGCACCTGTTTCGCACAGTGCCGAAAGGGTTAAATGAGAAAACGCACAAGAGCTGCGTGTGGTAGAGCCTGCACCTACTTGGCGCTCGGTGAGTGTTAGTTGTTGTGACTGCTGTTGCTATTATTATTAGCAGGAATATTGTATTGATAATCCAGTTTAAGAACATGAAAATTGTACTTTTACATCTCTCTCAATCCCTCCACGATGGAGTTCTACAAAATCTAAACTCTGCTATGGAAAACAGTACGGCCATTCCTCAAAAAATTTGATCTACCAATTTCACTTCTAGGTACATGTGCAAAAGTAGTGAAAGACTCCAGGAGGTATTCGTCCGCCCACACTCATGGCAGCATTATTCACAGTAGCTAAGAGGTGGAAGCAAGCCAGTGCCCAGGGACAAAAGAATGGGTAAACATAGCGTGGTCCGTACACATAAGGGAATATTATTCAGCCTTAAAAAAGAAGGAAATTCTGACACATGCTACAACATGGGTGAATCCTGAAATTATGCTAAGTGAAATAAGCCAGTCACAAAAGGACAAATACTGTATGACTCCACTTCTGTGAGGGTGCCTGGAGTAGTCAAACTCACAGAGACAGAAAGTAGAATGGTGGTTGCCAGGGGCTGGGCTGAGGAGGAAACGGGGAGTTAGTGTTTAATGGGTACAGTTTCAGTTTCGCTAGACGAAAAGAATCCTGGAGACGGGTGGCGGTGACGGTTGTACAACAGTGTGAATGGACTTAACGCCACTGAACCGTACACTTAATAATGGTTAAGATGGTGAATTTTGTGTTATGCATATTTTGCCATAATAAAAAAAAACTGTGAGCGCTTCTTCTATAAATGTTTTTTTTTTTCCAAAAGGACTGTTTTTATCTACACGGAGTCCTCACCACTTCGCAGCGGTAGGAGGAGTGGGAGAGGTTCCTCTCTCAATCCAGGGGCCTCCATAATGTTGATTCGTTGTTGCCAAACACTCGGGCAAGTGGCTTCATGGATTTGGTAAACTGGTAACAACGTTTAATCTCTCTCTGCCAGAGCAGCAAGGGGAGCGTCAATCTCTGCTGCTGTAAGAATCCTGAATTTAGGATTTTCAACTGTAACCACTCCAGCTTCTATTTCTGAAGGTTTGAAACCACTTGATAGAACAGTAGGCAGGCATGTAATTGCAGTTTCTACCGTCCAAATGTCCAATCAAATTTCTTCTTCACTTTTTTTTCAAGGAAGCTGGTTGACTCGGTTTGTTTCCCTCCTGCTGCAGTGGCTTCGAACCCACAGGAGTAACCTGCAGCATCACACCTGTACACCTGAGGGCCTTGTTCTTCCTCTATGCCAATTAAAATCATCCAACAGCCAAGAGGCCTCATTTCAGCATTGTGTGTGTAGACCCGGGAACTGTCAGCAATTCTTTCACACGGCACGTCCACGGGCATCTCACGGCCATACTTGCATTTCCAATCAGCTGCCTCATAGCGTGCCGTCCGTACCTGGGATCTGCCGTCAGCTGTCATTCCTGTCCTCACACAGCCCATGTTTTCGGTTATGCTGAGTAAGTGAGTCACTGTGCTGGAATCCAATAACTTATCAGGGACTTTCTCCTGTGTAACAATTACTGCACAGTCTTTCCTCTGACAGCTACTGATGTAAGGCCACCCTGGTTAATAGCCTTAAAAGCATATTCTACTTGGTAGAACCGGCCCTCGGGTGAAAAAATGGTAATGTGGTGATCAAAACCGGCGCTGGAACCACGGGACGTATAGGTGCACCACTTCAACACAGTATCTGGGCTCCATAGCTTCCCTATAAATGTTTTTAAAAAACAAAATTTACATGCCTGCCCACATCCTTTGGTTGTGCTAGAATGTGGCGGCATTGCATGTGCATCAAAGGGGTAGCCCACTGAGTAGGTCTCAGAATGTACTCCTGGGCTACATGTCCATCCAGCGCAGGAAAAGGCAGACACGGAGAAGCAGAATTAACAGGAGGAAGAGGCTTTGGCACTGAATTTCCTCTAGACCTACACCAGCAGTGATGAAAAGGCAGTTAGATGCGGAGCTGTGCTCAAGATCAATGTGTCCTCTGTTCCCGGGGAAGGGCACTACTTCTGGACCTTGCCCCAGGGAGCATGCCGTTGCACACACTATGGAGATCTACTGAATGTTTAGTCCAGAAGGCTCCATGTAGCTATAATGGGAAAGAATCAGCCCTGGGAAGCTCCCTGGGAAGAGTTAACTCACCTGCTCCAAGGTGAACAAAATCTTCTCTCCCCACAAGCAGACCCGGCTCACTTTGCTCTACTCAGCAAACAGCAACACTTACATTACCTGGCATTGGGGGGGTCCCACACAAGAGAATTTCCCAGTTTCTCCCTCAGGAGCCAGAGCTGCTAATGGTTGTATGCCAACCGCTGGAGGAATATAAACATTCTAATATGCACCACATGTGTTCTTGCAGCTTTAAATAGCACATCGGATCCACAATCGAACTTTTCCTTGGTGAGTAAAGAGCCTCATTATGAATAGCAGATTCTCCTGGGGGCTGTCATATAGCTATGCCCTCAAGGCCTATTAAAGCAGTATTTTAAACTTCTAAGTGGACACTCATTAGTGGCTTATGAAATGTATTGGGGCAGATCAGCATTTTTTGACAAGTGGAATAGAACAGAGTAGAATAGAAGGAAACAGACTAGAATAGAAAATATCAGAGTATATTGCACTGAGTCAGTATTGTTTTTTTGAAAGTTCTATTTCAGTTGTGGGTGTGTACTGGTTTGCAGTACAAAATGTGTCACTGCAGGTTATTGTCAGAAAGGTTTGCAAAACACTGTATTACAAATTATAAGATCTGAAACACATGTACAATAAAGAAGTATTTTTTTAAACGTTTAACCATATACACAGGAAGAAACACACACACACACACACACACACACACACACACACACACACACGGTTTCCGTAGAGATACTTGCCATTACTATACAAGATAGACGAGGGCATTGTATTTCTATTTCATTTTCCAGTGGTGCTGGTTACTCCCAACTGAAATGATTTCACTACTCTCCAATGGGTCATGACCCACAGTTTGAGAGACTGCTAGCCTTTTTAAATTTTAAAAATAATTCTATCTCTTCCCTCTGTCGGAAAGACATGCCATCTCTCCCTGCCGACCAGGGACCTGCTGCTTCCACAGATGCTCTGTGAATTCCCCGACGTACCTTGAAAGCCCCCAGCCCAGCCTCATTGCTTAGTCTGGTCCGTCAGACCCTGCCTTCCTTGGTTCAGGCTCCGATCTCTCTGAAGGGCTGGGCTGTGCAGAAGCTTCCTTGGAAAAGAGTCCATGCACTTTCCCACCATCACCCACTTACTCTGGGATGGGACATACATACCTAGGTGACTTGGGGTTCCCGTCTGTGCACAGAAATGCCTGGGCAGCTTCCACTGATCCACCTTGGTAAGTTAGTACTGGGATCTCTGCCTTCAGAACACCTTGGAAATAAAGACAAAGAGTGGACACTTCAGCCCTAGTGGTGCATTTTGGCAATTCGTGTTGGCTTTTCCAAAGGCCCTTTGGAGAGTATCGCTACTGTTCTTGAGTGAGGTCCATCCGCAGAACATTCGTTAGCCAGGCCATGGCCCTGACACAGAGGAGACTTACGTTTCCTCTTGGTCCTGAGTAAACACAGGGTTGGCAGGGAGTGGGGGAGGGATCGGACTGGTGAACATGCTGCGAGTAAGGTGCCCATAACGCACGGGAGCAGCAGCCTGTTCTGGCCCATGGCCACCATAGCGCTGGGCACACATTTACATGCCCTCGTGACAGAGTGTCAGCCCTCTGCTAAGCAATTGAGCCGTACACTCTCATTTAATCTTCACAACACTTTTGTTTGATAAAAACCATTATTACTCACATTTGACAGAGAGGGAAACTAAGGCTCAAAGATACCAAACAATCTGGGCGAGGCCACCTATGTGTGTCAGCCCCATTCCCCACCTCCCTGCACACACTCGTGGAAGTTCGAGAACAACCAAGGGAAATTCCTCTTGGGTCTTGGTTTGGCTACCTATATGGGAGTGATTTTGAAAATAAATTTGACTCTTAAAAATGGCACCTTTCCTAATTATAAAAATAATACACATTGTTATAGAATATGTGGGAAATACAGAAAAATCCCAAAATAAGCTAAAATGAACTTGGTTTTCATTAACCAATCTACCCCACAGCTCAGGGTAGAATCCCGCTATATTCACTGGCCTAGGGCGAAGTCTTCTCCACGCAGACAGCCCAGGGCAGGTGATCTTGGGCCCATCACTTATGGTCCTACAGGAGCTCCCAGACAGCTCTGTGGCCCAGGAGTGTGCCAAGGGGTAGCCTTGGGGGTGCTTCAGCCACCCCCACAATCTCCATCGTGATGCACCCCTCACGTAAGAGCAAGCACAGCCACGGTGTCCATGTTAAACCACGTGCCTGCCTGTAAATGCAGCTGCCAGACAGATGCTCCCCCACCCAGCTTCTCCACCGTGTTGCTGCCCCTGAGTCCTTCGGGAGCGGTCACTGCCCCCAGTGGGGGGATGGGGCAAGCTGAGGTGAGGAACAGCTAACCGGCAGGGACCCTAAAGTGCCCTCGCCAGCTCCCTCCCGTCTCTCCCCAGCCCCACCCCACGTCTAAGGGGGAAAGGCCCGGAGATGGTAACTGGTCCGTCAAGGGATGCTCACCGAGCACATCCTACATGCAAAGCCACAAGCTAGGGAACTGTGGGGGGGACAATCACGACAAGGGGAAGGACCCAGCCCCTCCCTGTGCTGCACAGGGCAGCCAGGTGACCCAGAAACGGGGGCTCAATTTAGAGCCGAACAACCCTGGGTGGGAACGTGACGCCACTATCTAGCTGTGAGACCCTGGGCAAGCCGCATAAACCCTCCGAGCTTCAGTTATCCCTCTGCAAAGTGGGCGTTAGCGATGCCCACCTCCCAGGATTGCCACGAGGGCCCAACAATGTGACATGTGCCAGGTCCCCGGCTGGGCGCCCGCACAGAGGAGCTGCTAAGTGGAGGCTGGCTCTTTTTCACTGCCTCCCAATTGGATCAAGGAACCAGGATACTAGTGACAAGGGCACCAGGAAGCCCACAGGTCAGGGAACTTAGTAACTAACATATCCCAAAGCGGGAGGCAGACGTGAGAAAGGACACACAAGAACCTCGGAAAAAGAGGGTCAGCATAAGATGACAGTCTCATTTCTGAGCTACGGAGAAAGATCTTTGGTTGGTTTATGCTTAAGACAGGGAAGAAATGGCTCTGTCTTTTCTTCTTTAAAACATTTCCTAGGCTTCTGTTATAAAAAAGACGGAAATAATTTTCATTAAAAGGCTGAATCGCTTTTACATTCTTTGTCCAAATGTTACGAAAGTTCTGCAAAATCCAAGAGAGCAAATCCCAGGCTCAGAGCCCATGTGGGTGAGCCCAAGTTCCGAGTGGAGGCCGGTGTGGCCTCCGAGCCCAGCTGCTGCCAGGCAAGCAGAGAGAGCAAAGCTGCTTCTGGAAGCGGGCGGCTAAAAGCATCCACCAAAGATGGATGGAAATGAGATTTTGGCTGGGGAGCAGCGTTTGACAGTTCGCTGTCCCTTCCTCCTTGGCGTCTTTCTCTGCGCCATGACAACTCGGTCCCTGGCTTCTCCTCTTGCCGCTGCTCCTTCTCGTCTGCTTGCTGGCCGTACCCCTTCTCCTGGTCCTCTTATCATGGGGAGTCCTGGGACATAATCCTAGGTCCTTTGCTGTCACCATTTCTTCCTGCGGTGATCTCATCCGGCATCCTGGCTCCATCAATATGCCAACAGCCCTCCCATCTGTCTTCCTGGCCAGACTGCCCTCCTGCGCTCACTCCATGTAACCAACTGTCCGCGTGACTTCTCCACCTGTGTGTCTACAGATGTCGCACACCTAACAGGCTTGAACCTGCGCTGTGTGTGTGTGTGTGGCAAAATACACATAACATAAAATTTATCATTTTATCCATTTTTAAGTGTACAGTTCAGTGGCATTAAGTACCTTGTCATGCAACCATCACCACCATCCATCTACAGAACTTTTTCATCTTCCCAGACAGAACCTCTGTACTCATAAAACAACCCCCCATCGTCCCCTCCCCCCTCCTCTGGCAGCCACCACCCTACTTTCTGTTCCCTTGGATTTGACTACTGCAGGGATCTCGGATAAGTGGATTCACGCAATACGACTGGCTTAGTTCATGTAGTATTGTTCACGGTTCAGCTGTGTTGTAGCACATGTCAGAATTTCCTGCTAAATAATATTCCCTTGTACGTACATACTCCATTTTATTTATCCATTCATCTACCGAGGGGCCCTTGGTTTGCTTTCACCTCTTGGCAATTTCAAATAATGCTGCCATGAGCATGGGTGGACAAATATCTCTTGAGGACCTGCTTTCGGTTTTGGGGGTGCGTATCCAGAAGGGGAATTGCTGGATCATATCTTTGATTTCTAGAGCAGCTGCCATGCTGTTTTACGAGACATCTGCTCCGTTCTGCAAGCCCACCAACAGTGCATGAGCGTCAAACTTGGACTCTGGATTCATCCTCAGACCTGCCCTCCCCGGGGCCCCATCTCAGTTCACAGCAACTTGTCCTCCCGATTCCCCGGGCCAGAAGCCTTCGAGCAAGTCCCGATCCCTCTCTCATAGCCACATCCGGTCCTCCTGGAAACCTCGCCGACCCTGCCTACAGAATACCCGCAGCATCTGGGGTCTCCCCACCACCTCCGCTTGTACCCGTGCCGTTCATCTATTTGGGTTCCCCTGGAACCGCAGCCTGAGACTTGGGCGCAGGTGGTGTCCTGGGAGATGGCACCGGGAAGCAGGAGGGAGGGAACAGGACAGTGAGGCTGGAGGGAGGGCCGGACAAGAGGAGGGACTGTGCATTACCAAGGCCACTGCTCTAGGGAGTGGGGTCTCAGTTCCACCGGGACCGGTGTGTCCTGACAGGAGGCAGGACACTGACCCTGAAGCTCCTGTCCCCCGGGGTTGAGGGTGCCGGAAGCCATTCGCCCCACAGGGCGGAGTGGATTTGGAGAGGCCCGCAGGGCCCTGGCCTGTGGTGGGGCCCAGTCAGGTCGGCATGACTCAGAACTTCCACTCCAGCTGCGGCTGACATCCGACGGGGCTGAAGGGATGTGCCGCGTGGCATCACCCACTGCAAGTCTTCTCACCTCCCACCTTCAATAACCTGACCGGTCTCCTGCTTCTACCCCTGTGTCAATAGCAACCCAGCGACCTTGGCCGTCGCCACAGCCCACAGCCTGGGACACTCTTCCTTCGGCCAGCTCAGGCCTCACTCCCTCATCAACTGGAAGTCTGGGCTCAAATGTCACCTTCTCCATGAGGTCTCCACTGACCACCCTGTTTAAAACGGCAGCCCCTCCCCCGCGCCTCATCCCCAATCCCCTTAGCCTGGTCCGGCTCTTCCCATAGCAGCATCCCCTTCTAATGTACTATGCACTTGTTTCTCGTGTTGTTTATTGTCGGCCACACTCCACTAGAAGATATGCTCTGTGAGGGCAGGCTTGCTGTCGGTTTTGTTCACAGACGGATCTCAAGAGCCTAAAATAGTGCCTGTCACATAGTAGGTGCTCAGTACACATTTGTGGCATGAAATGCATTGTGTATGTACAGATACAAACTTTTTGAAACTTCCCACCTAATGGGTGCTTTAGGGTATGCATTCCTGGGGTTAAAGCCCTTTTTAAATGCTAAAAGGAAAACAATTCTCTGAAGAATGCATCTTGAGGGACACAGAGAGATCGGAGGTGGGAAGCAGGTGAGATTCCCCAGGCTTCCAGCTTATGCCTGAGTAACACCTTCTGCAGGACAGAGGCAAGGTGAGGAGCAGTTGTTCACACTGAGCCCACGGCGGAGCTCGTCACACTGACAGTGTATCACAGCCTCGTGTCTTTAGTACCCACAGCCCTAACGCCCACCTGGGTGCTCCAGGTACATCCCTGCCCATGTGGACAAGGTGGGACCTGGCTGTCTGAGCATTCAGCCACTCTATACTCCACTACCCCTCCCCCACTCTGGTGGTACAGGGCTGCCCTGGGTTGCTAAGAGAACTTGGCAAGTCGCTCCCCACCCTCTTGTCGCGCAGGGAGGGCTGTAGGTGCGTTGGAAGGATCATGTGCTTTGGAGCCTGCTCACCATCCCCACCTGGGCGAATTACCTGGGCCCCTTGGAACCTCAGTCTTTTCATCTATAAAATGGGGATAAGTGGTTCACGACAAAGAGTTGTTCTGAGCTCAAAGGATAACGCTCTGTGCCGAGCACATAGCCTTGTGCTGGGTACTGGCAGAAGTACTGCAGATGCTGATCCCTCTAGCCTCTGTCCACAAAGGCCTGGTTGGGGAAATGGACCAAGCCCGTCTCACTGCTCACCTTTCTCAACAGCATCTTCAACAAGCTTCTGGTGCAAGCTCAAGGCCCTCTGGTCAACTATCATGGAGACCTCCTTCTCCAGGGCCTGCAGGAAGGCAGCCAGCGCGATGGCCCCTGGTGGGCCGTCCGTCTCTTCCGGAGGCTCGTGACTGAAATGCGTGGGGAACCCGGTGGTGATGAGCACTGAGCGGGCGTGGGACAGTGACAGAGAGGCTCTCAGCAGCTCGTCTTTGCAGAGCAGGTGCCCAATCCCCCGGTTGCCTGAAATTACAAAAATCACATCAAACCAAATCAAATCAGATCAAATCATAAAATAAAGTAATTATAGGTAATTTTGTCTAAGTAGAAACTTATATTAAGAGTAATTTAGGGTTTTAGTTGGTTGGTTTTCTTTCTTTTCTTTCCTTTTTTAGAAACAGGGTCTCACTCTGTCACCCAGGCCTAGAGTGCAGTGGCACAATCATAACTCACTGCAGCCTTGAACTCCTGGCCTCAAGTGATCCTCCCATCCTGGCCTCCCAAAGTGCTGGGATTACAGGTGTGAGCCACCATGCCCGGTCTGGTCTCTTCTTTTAAGAAGTTGATTTGAAGGGTGTGGCAGAGACTGTGAATAGCTCACCAGAATGCACCAGAATGATTTTTCTTCCCCCGCCACCAGTAGTGAAGGGCAGCTGGGTAGGTGGCCGACCAGCCTCCCCTCAGTTAGGTGTGCCCACAAGACAAGGTTCTCTCCACTGGAACGTGGCAGAAGTGATTCGCGCCACCTCTGGGCCTGGCCATGCACCTCCAAGTTCTTTCCCTTTTTCCTGGCAGCTGGAATGTTGACAGCTAGAGCCCCTGGGAGTCACATGATGTGATGGCAGAGCTGCTGGGTCCCTGAGTGACTGGGCAGAGCATCCACCTTCCTGTGGATCCAGAACACTCACCCTGGAAGACCCGCCTGGGCTATTATGTAAGAGGCATAAACGTCTATCGTATTTGAGCAAAGCATCTTGTGGCTTGTTGGTTACAGCAGCTTAGCAAACCCCAACTAATACAGAAAGTACAGATGGAGGAAGGGACATGGGACCATCTTAGTTGGGGATTCCCTAAAAAAAGATCCTAAGACAAGGACTTGGGCATAAGTATTTCAGTGGGAGGTGATCCCAGGAAATGCAAGTCAGAAGAGGAGAAAAGGGAATAATTCCACGAAAGGACTGTGAGTGAGCAAGTTACCTCCCAAGGCATGGGGCTCAATCCTTCTTGACATAGATGCTCTGAGGAGCCAGGGGATACACACAGCACAGGAAGACTGGGCATTTATCCACCGGCTCCCGTCCCCTCTTGGAGGGAGAGGGCTCTGGAGGTGCAGAGAACATCCTCAGGTGCAGAAGCAGAGAGACCCGGGGTCATGCTGGGAGCCGCCCACTGCAGCTGCCGGTGAACCAGGCAGGCCCAGGGGACACGAGCACAGCAGCAGTCTGCACCGCAGATGCCCACCGGTGGCTGCCATGCGGACAGCCGCTCTCGGGATGCACCATCATGCCTTTGTCCAAACTCAGGTCATCTCAGAGCAAAACAACGCCATGTGAAGGCAGAATCGTGACTCAGAACTTCTGCTCAAGCTGTGGCTGAAATCAGCAGTGGCCAGAGGGACATGAGAGGACACTGGCTTGCCATCGAGGTGCCTGAAGAATATGAAGGACACAGATTTTGGATTCCTGTTATGGGAACTTACATTCCAGCCCAGGTGCTGGCACATCGTAGCTGTGTGACCTTGGCCTTGTCCCTTGACCTCTCTGAGCCTCAGTTTTCCTACGTGGAGAATGGAGAGTGGTCCAGGTGCCAGAGGACCACGGGGACATA
This sequence comes from Avahi laniger, assembly GCA_963575035.1. NCBI lineage: Eukaryota > Metazoa > Chordata > Mammalia > Primates > Indriidae > Avahi > Avahi laniger. Next base: position 27,292 of record CAUYSK010006900.1, on the reverse strand, counting down.
GCCCCTCACATCTCTCACATACTGCTGGTGGGAGTGGGAACTACAACAGTTCTGTCTGGAGGGTGATTTTTATCTTAGATTCATACATTCCACCAGAGCCAAAAATTCACTTGTGGTATCTAGTATTCCTAATAAATTAATTATGGGTATGTAACCAAATTTAGTCAGGATGTTCACTGCAGCATTGTTTATGGTGTCAGATAATAGGATATTAATAAAACAATGTGACATTAGTAAAATGGAATTTTATGCAAACATTAAAAAGGATGTAGAAGACTACTTAATTGTTAATATCAGTTTGTTGTGACGGGATACTGGTAATTTTTATTTGCTCTTTACTTTTATAAATGTTCTGATGCTTCTACAATGAATAAGAAGTACTGTCAATTAAAGAATAACAACATTTTTAAAGAAAAAAAATTGGGATGTGATATATTATTTCATGAGGTGTGGTGAGCACCAAAGGAGAGAAGGGAAGAGAGAATTTGGTCAACTGAAAAGTGGTGTATACACTTATGATGACTTTATTATCAGGACAAAAATCATTACTATAAACCCCATCAAATGCAAGCCAACACCCTCTCAGCAATGACCAATGGGTCTATTGTTATGCCCAGTGAGTCATGTTCAGTACACGGTCATTAATCTTGTATCTGCTCATTTAACACAATGGGGATCGAAAGTATCTGTTGTTCATGAGGATTAAAGATGGTTCTTAGTAGTGACATCGGCGCATCTGACGGTCATAAATATGCCTCCCCCGAGCCGCATCCCTCAAGCCTCAACTCACAGTCTGCGCCAGCGCTGCCGGGTGGCCCTTCATTCAGCACTAGCCGCACCCTGTCTGTGGTAGATTTACTTCCCAATTACTGTTTTTCATCTAAGCTAATGGAAGAGTTAATAATTCATCTTCCCTCATGACCCTGTGCTAAGTGGGAGAGCCATCAGCCTGCGTACGAATGTTTGCAGAAATTTTGAAAACTGTCCACCCAGGAGATCAACTACATAAGAGACTCTATGCATACACAGCCACGAGCTTATGTCCTGGAAGGTGTGTCTGTGGTGGGCATATATCCCACGTTTGCTGTGTGTTTATATGAAAAGGAATTCATTCTGCAGAATGAGTGAATGAACAAGCTAACAGAAAAACAAACAAGCAAAGAGCTATAATTGGTGGCTTCGTAGGAAGTTTAGTTACTGCAGACCCACTGTTGCTGGAGGACAACCTTTGCTCCTAGCCCCAGGGGAGAGAATCAGACATTGCTAGGGCTGGTTTATCCTGTGGGATTCTCAGCTACGGGGCTGGCCAGCAGGGCAAGGGCCCTGTCCAGGCGCTGTTCCCTTTAGTCAGCTCCGTCTGGGGTCCTCGGAGTCTGGCCCAGAAAGTCAACCATTGCAGGTGGGCCTCGCCTCTCTGTTCTCCCTGGAGGCCCAACACCATAGATTCAGGTAGCTGCTGGGGAAAGGAGGCAGAAGGGCCAGAGGGGAGGGCCACATGTCCCTTCTCCAGACATTCAAGGTGCAAAGGGTGGTTAGCACCCCAGGTTTAGGAACACGGCCCATGAGAAGGTTCAGAAGAGGGAAGAAGGTGTGAGTCAGGAGACACCAGGCAAGACTGCAATATACCATTTAGACTCAGAGTCCAATTTAGCCGACATTTATAAATCATGGGCTTTGAAGGCAGCAGATGTGGGTTCAAGTTCTACCCCAATCACCTACTAGGTATGTGGACTTGGGCAAGTTTCCTAGCCTGATATGCCTCAGTTTCCTCATCTGTTAAATGAAAGTAAATGCTTTCAGCATGACGCCTGGCACAGAATAAAACGGTAGTTTAGAGCTATTATTGTTATTACCTATCACAACCCCAACAGGGAGGTGCACATTGTTATTATTCCTGTCATACTGATGAGGAAACGGAGGTAGCGTCTATGCCGTCATTCTCTCATGAGTGTTTACCAACAACTGAATTGAATTTACCATGCACAACAGCGGGTGAAACCGCGCTCTCTGCTGTCTACCTGGGGTTAGAAGTTAAAAGCTCGTCAACCAGCTTTCTGCAAACCTCTCCCTAATGGGAATCAGCAGATGCCCCGGCGGATCCTACCAGCCCTGTCCCACGTCCAGAAGGGCTGTCCTTTCCCGGAGACACAGCGCACGACGCACAGGTTGGCTGTGAGCTGGAGGCTGGAGCTGCAGGTCCTGCCCTACTGGGATCCCCAAAGAAGAATCCAGCCCCCTCCATACCCTGCTGCCCGGTCTAAACAAAATCTACGCTATGGCCAACCCGGGCAAGGGCACAAAAGGGGAAGATTAGGGACATCGGTAAATACATAGGTAACTTTGTAAAATGGTGGCAGTTGCCTACTAGGAATCACCCTCCTTTTTTTTTCTTACCTACTTAATCCTATTCAGTTCTGGATGGCAACGTGCCCACCTAATAAACTCACCAGACGCCCTCACATGCTTAACGTTGAAATTTAGAATAACAACAACAAAAAAGCCATAAAGAAGAAAACAAAAATCATTCATGATACCGCTACCTAGACATCGTCAATGTCAGCATTTTGGTGCATTTACTTCTAACATTTTTGGGATTCATAAACAGTACAAACATCTAAAAAAATCGCAGTGTGGGATACACGTTGCATCCTGCCCTCATCATCGAACGTTACGGCAGGAATGCTTGTCTCCAGGTCGGTAAGGGTGTGTGCTGTCTTACCTGGGTCTGTGGAGATCACCGCCTCCAGCTCTCGGACCTTCTGAACGGCTGAGGCTGACGCGACGCTGTAGTGCAAAGGATCCTGGGAAATGCAGTGGACCTCTGGGATCCTCTCAGGGCCGAGAAGACTGTCTGGAGCCTTGGTGTCCTTCAGGTCGGTCATAACTGTGCAACCCGGCGTGCTGGCAAAACCCAGTGGGGCCTCTGAAACACACAGCAGGAGGGACTGAACCCAGCCAGTTCATCAAGCCCCATCCGCTCCCTTCTAAGCGCACTGCTGATGGGCACGATGACACCTATGTGTCTCCTCTACCAATGGCATTCCCTATACCATCTGCTGGCACCGAGGTCAGAACAAGCTGGCTTGTGGCTACGTCTAGTTCCATTTGAACAGTTGCCTCTAATTTTAGGAAAGGGAAGATGAGTTGAGCGTGGGAAAAGTCAGGCACAGTCACAGCTACAGCAGCTAGAGCTCTAGGTGATTCTGTCAATTTAACCCACGGGTATCAGCAAGTGTCTACTGAGCTCTTACAACGCACGAAGCCATCTTGCTTGACTTTCCAGCAAATGTTAGATTTGGTTTCCTCTGTGAACATAGTTTCTATTTTTCTCATAGCACTTACATTTTGTTTTGGTTTATGCTAATTCTGTTCTTTAAAAAACTCTCCCTTACTAGAGTACAGGCAACGTGTAACACTCTAGTGTAGTTATCAAGAAATAGCTTCCGCGTGGCAAATGCACTTGTGTTCACGAGGTGACTTTATCCTGTCTAAACCTGTTTCCTCAACTATAAAATAATGACATGCCTCATATGGCTGCTGTCAGGACTAAATTGAAAAATGCACATAAATGTGTTTAGCAAAGTGGCTGATGCAGAGTAAGCCCTCAATAAATGATGGTTTGTGTCATTGAACCAGCCATATCTTACTCGTTTTTATCTCCTCGTGTCTGGCTCACTAATGCTTAATACTTATTATATTTAATTTACCTCTTCTGCCTTCTTCAGTGTCATCATTATCCTTGAGTACTCGAACTCCACCCCGGTGTGTGCTCCTAGAGAAGCACGACCATTGCTTACGCATCTCAGAATCTCACATAGTGCCTTGCACTAATAGGTGTTTAGTAAATGTGAGTTGAGTAAATAACATGTTGGATTTCACAGAAGCAGTAAAGTTTCTTAGACTTAATAGAAAGCCAGGGTCAGCCAACAGTTCAAAAGACAGAACTCATAAATAACTTTTAGACGTGATATATAAGGGGAAGAAATAATGAATGTGATGAATGTGATCGTTGCTTTTCTGTGTTTTGGACAGCACCTAAAACTGGTCACCCTAAAACCAGGTAAACACCAGAACAATCAGCTTAGAGTGTGACACAGGGTTTTGCCCCCAACAGTTATGAGGTATGCAGCAAATAATCTATTGCTAATAGAAGTTTAAATATTGACGTTTTTATCTTTTTATTTTTTGTAGAGATGGGGTCTTGCTATGTTGCCCAGGCTAGTCTTGAACTCCTGGTTTCAAGCAATCCTCCTGCCTTGGCCTTCCAAAGTGCTGGGATTACAGGCATGAGCCACTGCACCTGGTCTTTAAATATTGGCTTTTGAGAATGATTGGAGATTGTCCCTGACTGATGTCATCTGTTCTCATTTATAGTCAAATATGCTATCACCATCAGGGCTAAATGGCTGGAGTGTGCTGGGGTGCCCGTGGCAGTGGGACCTCTCCTGCAGGGCTTCCCCCGGCTGATGGCAGGAGAGCGGCGGGGCCGCTGTGCCGGGGGATACTTACCACGTGTGTGTGGATGTGCCCGCACGCACACCCACACACACACTCAGAAATGACCACAGCTCCCGGAGGACTGAATCTTGTCCCGTGCGGCATTGTATCTCCCAGGTCTGGGCCCATGCCTGGCACATAGTAGGTGCTCAATACATGCACATTAACTAGACAAACGAATAGAATCCTGTGGATCTTGGCATCTAGGCCTTCTCCATATTAAAAATAATCTTTCCCTCTCATGAGGCCGTACTGATAGCTAAACTCTTATGAATGCTTTCAAAATAAATTGCAGTACCATTGAATTCTATGCTTTAGAGTGCAAGTGTGGCTGACCTGGACAGAACTGTCCAGTGTCTGTGACAGTGGGCTACAATAGTTGTTATTTGTCCTGTTTCCATCACATTCCTGTCTTACCGTTAGCAGTGAGGGCGCCCTCGTGTGTCTCTTCTTTGTAATCTCACCTCGGAAAGAAACATACGGACCGTATTGTTTTCAATCACCTTGCACACATCATGGAAATGATTCGTTTGGTTGTGTTTCTCGGCTTCACCTTTGTTTTCAAGGCACCACAGATCTCTACCATACCTCAAAAAGTCAAGCTAAAGGTTGATCCTTCTGTTAGAATGGGCTATGAGACTTCAGCAGACAGAAATATGTTTAATCAAAACATTTGGGTTATAAAACCAAAGCTGCTCTGCTGAGGCCAGCCCTGGGGTTGAAAGAAGGAAACCAGAGAGGTATTCACTGCAGGCTGTAGGCTTCTGTCCTGTGTTTTGTTTTATGGGTTTATTTTAAAAACCATTGTACTCTAAGCCTAGCTTTCAAAAGCTAAAGACCCTCCGGGTTCCATTCTAGGTCAGAGTAACTGCCCTGTTATACCCCAACGTACTGCAGCTGCTGATAGCTTCGAGACTGGTCAGCTGGGAAGGCCAGAACACCGGAACATCCCCTGGCTGACACACCACAGCATCCCCGTAGTCAGGTTTGGAAAGTTCCTTAATTCCCAACAGTTCTGCGGGTGGAAAAAGAAAATGTAATTCCCTTGGCAGGTACCATTCAATTAGAACTCATTGAGTTCTAATGAGCAGTTTATGGTTCCTTCTCCAAAAGGACCTCCAGTCATAGGATTATTTCGAAGGGCATTTGAGGGGGAGGTGAAGGAGAGCAGGAATCGAGGCTGAAGGAGCTCAGGAAATTTCACCCCAAAATATGACTCCTTGGTATAAAGAGTAGTATTTTGAATCAAAGGCCCTTAGAGATCAACAGGCCCTTGGAAGGGGCTTTCCCTCTATCTGCATAACCAGACAGACCCATCAAAAGAACAATGGACTTCACTTCCCTTTTCTGTTATTTCACTATCTTGCAGGAAAGAAAATCAAGAATGCAACCAGATCTGGCCCAAATCATTTTAAACATAATATCTGTCTCTCAGATTATAGTCAGTTTCCCCCATCCATTCGTCCTACCTAGCAACCATTTATTACACCTAAACAGAATCACCTGCATTTCTCATCTCCCCCATTCCTCTAAAAGGAGCATATAAAAATATCTGGATCCCATTGAGATATTGGGAAATCACTCAGTGATTTTCTCCACGTGCAAGGTAAATAAACCTCCTCCTCTTGTTCATCAGCCTTACTTGTGAGTTGGTCTTTCAGCGCACCTTTGGGGGAAAGGGGAAGTTCCCCCTCACTCCCACAAAGCTCTAACAACTCAGATACTCCATGACTTACAGTCCATGGTGAGTGGTACAGTTTCAGAACATGGCATCTCAGATTCTGTGCTGTGATTTCTGGAAGCCTTGGGTGCATTTAGCCCAGTTCTTGCACCGTACAGATTGCTAACAAAGCCAGCATTTGTCAGTTTATCTTGATACAGACTGAGTCACATTACACGAACCTGAACTCTGTTGTTTGACCACCAACAGTATCCTAACCCTGGCCAGCCACCAAAGTGCTGACGAGGACAGCAAAGATGGACGTGTTGGGCCCAACCAACCCCAGTAATGATAAAACCATTCAGCAGACACCTTCCTGGTGGGTGGTCCTGAGATCGTCCTTATATGATGAAGGCAGCAAGTGCTGACTGCAGTTTTATTTGCATATTAAAAAGATTGTGTATTCCAATAATTAAAATCATTTGAACAACAAAAAATGGCACTCTGATTAAACTGCATTGTACAGCCTGCAGGAAACCTTGGGCCAGCTTGGTCTTACTCTAGATTTCACTGTCGTACCACCCCGCTCCTTCCTTCCCCAACATGCAAGTTCTTCTCCTTCCCTGCCAGCCAGACAGGCAGAGGGCAGAGGCAGGAGCGGCCTTGTTGTCCGTAGTTCTCAATTCTCCCATTTGAAAGGGGCAGAATGGTCATTTAGACTTGATCCGACCTCTGGGCACCTTACAAAGTTAAACAGCGAAAGGAAGCAAAATAAGAAGATGCTGCTTGCAGAATGAAGGCGGTGCTCGCCTCATTGCGACTCGCCTGCTGGCTTCTCCTGTTCCATCGTTTCTTTGGAAGGCAGCGGAGTTTTCTCTTGAGTTTCTGTCTTCTTCAATTTCCACTGGTGGAATTTCTCGCTCTCAGCCACATCAGGTTTGGCAGACGCGGTCGCAGAGGAGGCGGAGTGAGGCGCAAGAGCGAGCGGTCCCGATCCACCCGGTGGCCACTGCTGAGTGGCTGATGGGGTTTTCACAGAATGCTGTGTTTTGTCTGACTTTGCCTGTTACACAGCTGAGTAAGCTCGGGTACCCTGGACTCTGACCCTCACTCAAGGCCCAATCCCAAGCTCTCCTCGGGCCCTTGGGGAACCTCCAGGAGGCTGGGCAGCTTCCAGATTTTAGCCCCGCATGCTTGGATCTGTTCGCTCACTCGGATTGAATTCATACACTGGGATCAATGGATTTCAGTTTGAATTGACATTTGAACAGAAGTCTTCTCCTACCCAAATATGCCAATGAACAGCAGCCCAGGTCGCTTGAGCCCAAATCTCCGGACAAGGAGCCCTGCTGCCGCTCTCTGCTTCCTCCTACCCCAGGCTCATGTGGAGTCATAGGAGCTTTATGTTTACCAAAGATCCCCAAAGGGTGATCTATTCTGTTCTGCCAAGGGTGGCGCCTTTGAGCCTGAGGGGCATCTGTAAACCCTGGTCCTGCTGCTAGAGGCCTTGAGCCTCGTCCGGGGCCTTCACCGCCCCCCCCTCACCCCCCGAAAAGATGAGGACACACTGTGGGAGCCCAGGAATACAGCGAGTTCCTGTCCGCTTCTCAGGCCCAAGTCCCCGGGAGGCTGTCAGAGTCCTGAGCCAGAGTGGACACTGACCTGGGTCGCCGATGTGAACAGGCTGTCCTCGCTCCCCGCCGAGGGAGCAGCTGGCCTGCACCAGCCTTCCCAGCTCGTCCTTGGGAACGGGCCTCACCGTGACCACCAGAGGGCAGCAAAAGCCAGCATGGGTGGCGCAAGGCACGGTTGTCTGACAAAAAATCAAGTGAACAATGTTTAAAAATGGAATTAGTACAGATCTAAGCCCTGAACACCAAGAGTTCAAGGCAGCTGAATGAAGGAACAGGTCTCAGTAGCTTCTGTTATACTTCTACGTGACATACTGATGGGGAAATTTGCTGGTAATTCTTGGTATAAAATAGGGAATCTTAACTTCTTATGTGCCACAGGCCCCTTTGGTAGTCTGGCGCCGCTACAGACCCTGATCACAGTACTGTTCTTAAATGAATAAAAGAAAAGCTTAGCATTCCACAGGAAGACAATTATATGGTAAGTACAGTTATCAAATTATGAAAAAATGTGATACAACAACATGTGTGCCTCGGAGCAGCTTAAGGGAAAAGAGGGCAGATCTACCGCCATTGAAATTTTGAAGTAGTGATCGACATATAGGATATTTTTGAGATACCAGGAAGAACTGTAATGAGGTTTGAAAATGTCTGTGATTTCCGTTGGCAGGCACAAAGTCACAGGTCTGCTGACACGGAGGCCGTTTGTTGCCCACATTCATAATCGAAGGAAATGCTAAATTTCAGTTTGAGGCTATGAAAACAAAACTGTAATATTTTTCCCGTCCGATGTCATGGACCCTCTGAGATTCTCATGAACTTCAGGGCCCGTGGGCCGAGGTGAAGAACCTCTGGGAGGATCAGAGGCAGAGCGGGGCCGGGAGCGGAACGCTGGGTGGAAGGTCGCAGGAGGGGCTGGCGTCTGCTCTGCCTCCTGAATCCGCACGAGGGACAGGGGCCTGTCCCAGGCCCCACTGAGTCCGCCTCACTCCTCCCGCCTCAACCGTAGCTGCCCGTGGCGATCCGTGTGACTTTCGCTGGTGCTGTGTTTCCTCCCCTGAGTGGTTTCTGGATCTGCGATGGGGATCGTGAAAGATTTAGGATGTGGCCGGGACTGTAATCCACTGGGACAGCCTTGGCCGCCACCAAAAGGGCTTGCTTTTACCACCCTGGCGGCAGCAGGATGGAGCCTCGGCATGCCTGCCAGCGGTGTGTGCGTAACAGCGCCAGGGACAGGGAACGTGCTGGGGCCACTCGAAGAGCTGGCCGCTCCCCGAGGCTGAGGCACATCCCATCTGGGGGCGCCCTTCATCCCATCGCGGCCACCAGTGGAATCCCAGAAGGCTGCCTGGCCGTCTCTGCCAGGAGCTACTTGGTAACCGTAGCTGTGGTCAGTGAGCTGTGGGCAAGCGGCAAGGGCCGTGTCTCGAGCACTTACTATGGGCACACACCGTCACGTCTGTACAAAGCATCCTGTGATCATCACACCTCTGTTATTGACATTTTACAGGTGGGAGCCAGGAGTTCTGGGTTCCAGTGTGGCTTTGGCACGTGAGCAAGTCCTTTGCTCTCTCTAGACCTCAGTTTCCTCTTCTAGAATGAGAGACTGCACCTGGTAGGCCACAGGACGCTTCCAGATCCCACCTGCTACAAACGACGGTGCAGTCTAAGGACAGGTGGGCCCCCACCAGCAGCTGGGGGACCGTCCCCACCCTTCCCTAGCTTCCAGCAAACCACTCGGGCACACGTTGCACACACGACGGGCAGCGGACTGTGGGCAGCCTCGTTTCTGATCAGAGGCAGCTGGAGCCTCTCTGGCAGGAGCCCAAACCAGGACATTTCAGACGAAGTCTCCAATCTGAGTCCTCCATAAATAGAGAAACCTGGAGCCCAGTGGTTATTTATGCTGCTGACCACTGATGTAGCAGAGTGAATGCTCAGACTTTACCCCAAAAATGTCCAGGAAGGGGTCAGTGGAATGAGGGAATCTAGTTCAGCCGCCTTGACCAGTGTGGCTGGAAGCAAACCTCAGGGGCCTGCAGGGAGGCAGCACCCAGTAGTGAGCACGTCCCGGGAGAGGCCGACCACGCTGCGCTGGCGGCCACCAGCGGCCACCTCCAGCCAAGAACATAACCCGGCTTTCTGTGCAGGGACGTAACCCAGCAGCTATTAGCCTGGCTGAGGCTCTGCCACAAATCCCGGGGCATTTACAGAGCCAGGCACATTCTCTGAGGCACTGCCCACCTGAGCAGGGAGGATCTTCAAAATCTCACTGAGATGCCCTAAATTAAAGGAGCTGGACAAATTCCAGATGGGTTGGGTGTACACAGCTGCAATGAACCATCAAGAAGGGCCACACTGGGTGTTCATGGTGGTCCAAGCTTGGGCAGTCCAAAGCTGGACTTGGGCAGGACCAAGGCTGGCTCAGAGAGACTCACCACTTGTCCTGGGTTGCACAGCTAGAAAGTGGCTGAGCTGGGGTGAGAGCTGAGGTTTTCTGCCTCCTGTGCCAACATCCTCCCCACCACAGGAGAATAAAAGCTATTACACATCTTCAAGCCATCCTGACCTTGTGGGCTGTGGGTTGTGTTCCTACCTTGTATGCTCCTGTGAGGCTGTGACCTGCTGACTCTTTTCTGGGGAGCCCCACCTTCTCCAAGGCCCCCTCCAGGGAGAAGCTGCAGTCCAGGAGGAAGGCCACCATGTCCTTCAGCTGCTCCGAGTACCCCTCCAGCGAGGCCAGGCTGCCTGTGCAGGCACCGAACTCGTATTTCCGGAACTGGGGACAGCCCATTCTGGGACACAAGAGAAAGCTCACAGGCTCCGAGACCCTCACTGTGGCCCCGACAGTGCACTTGTTAGAAGGACTGGGGAGAGAGGAGAGGATGTCTAGTGCTGAAATTTCCAGTCCTGGAACCCAGGTAGGATGCAGTTTTCAGCAAGGGTCCCTGCTGGCATCCTTCCAACAGTACCAGATCAGAAACTGTTACTATCAGGTCGGCATGTGTGCAGCGCAGCCCCTGCCTCGCACCCATTATATTTCCTACAGCTTCAATCCCAAACCAGTCAAACCAGCAATAAAAAAATAATGGTGCCCTCTCTGCCATGGAGGTGGGGCCAGCAGCCCAAACAGGACGGGGGACACATGTTTTGGGGAACCTCTCGGTGCTAGCAGCGGGTGAGGCCTTTCTCTTTCCATAGAGAAACTCTTCCGTAGCATCGAAAGACTTCTTTGGTTGAAGCCTATTCTTCACTCACTCCAAAACCATTCACTGAGCCGCTCCTCCCTGCCAGGCACACGCTAGGTGATGGGGCTATAGTGATGGAGAAGACACCGTCCCAACCTTTAAGGACCTTGTAATCTAACGGCGGTAGGTGAGACTGCATTGAGAACAGATGCAGTCTAGGTAGAGTGACACGGAGAAGGGAGAAATCCATTCTCTCCCACAGAGGAGGAGGTGCTGGGTCTTGAGGTATGAATAGGAGTTCGCTGGTTGGACAAGGAGAAAAGCACGTCTACACAGAGGAAACAGTGTGAACAGCATGACAGCATCAAGCACTGTGGCCCAGTGGGGGACCTGCTCTAGGGGTCTCCAGGCCGGCAGCATAGGAAGTGCCAGGGAAAATGTAAAGGAGCAAACTTGGGCCCCGGGGGGTCTCTGAAGGACACTGTCATCCCTGGAGTCCACAAAATGATAATGACAGAACATTCCTGGGAGCTCTCTGTCTGGGGAGAGGGGTGAGGATGACTGGAGTGTCCAGAGTCAGAGGAGAAAGTGAGCTGGGCCAGGTCACCACGGGTCTTGGGACCAGACTACGGGTGCGAGCCACAGCAAGACCCCGAGGAGTTTGCAATAGGGAGCGCCACGGGATCAGACGTAGACGTAGAAAAAGCCCCTCTGGTGGGAGAGTGGGGGGGGGCAGGGCAGGAGAGGGTGTGAGTAGGGCCAGGGGACCAGATGAGATGTCTGACGGTCTGAGTAAGGGACCATGGGGGCCTGCGCCGTGGTGGGAAACGCGACTCACGGGAGAGGTGTCACGGAGCAGCATCGGTGGTGCCATTTATTCCACAGGTTGTAGTTTAAAGGTCTGGAAGCGAAACGCCACAACCTGTCTATCTCTGGGTGTTGGTAACTCAAGTATTTTTATTTTCTTCTTAATACTGTGCCGGCAGGTTTCTGGCTTGGGTGACAAGGTGGACAGATGGCAGAGCCAGTGGGATTTCTCCAGGCCTGGACTTTCTCTGTGATTCCGAAGATTTTACCTGGGGCAAGGGCAAGAGGACGGGGGAAGGACTGGGAACGGTGGGGAGGGCAGGCTCGTTCCTGAGCAGCGGCCATGAGTGAGGCTCTGTGCCAGGTGTCCCCAAGGCTGGACAGAGACACCTGGCTGCAGCATCTGGCCGCTTCCAAGTTTTAACTCACAATCACCCAGGCTCTTACCTGGAGTCTGGGACAGTGCCTGGGGCAGGCAGCATCCACTTTTCTGGCTGACTTCGGCCCAGCAGGGGCAGAGGACCAAGGTTGGCCTGGCAGAACCTTTCAAAGGCCGCAGCGAGGGAGTTGGGCAGGACCACCAGGCTGGCTGGCCGGAGCCCTGGTGGGAGAAGGGACAAATGTGCAGTCAGTTGGTTCTTGATAGACCTTTTTAAATATAACTCTTTTTCAAGTGACAGGGTCTCACTATGTTGCCCAGGCTGGCCTCCAACTCCTGGAGTCAAGCAATCCTCCCTCGTCATCAGCCTCCCAAGTAGCTGGGACTACGGGTGCACACCACTGCACCCGACTTCTAATTTAACTGTTCATCAAAGCACTTGCACACACCCAGAAAATTGCGCCTAATGTACAGCTTGATGAATTTTCACAAAATGAACACACTCTGTAACCAGCATCAAGAGAAACAGCCGCTATCCTGACTTCTAACATCACATATTACGTTTGCCTGTTCTTGGACCTCATATGATGCAACCATACACTATGTATCTTTTAAGTCTGGCTTCTTTCACTGAAAAATACATTTGGGAGACTCACCATATTGTTGCGTTTAGCAATAGTCAGTTTGTTCTCATGCTGTGTGGTATATCCACGCAACGAGTGTTACCCAATCCTGTTGCTGATGGACATTGGGGTGGTTCCCGATTTGAGGTTATTACAAGTGGTGCTGCCACAAACATTGTAATGCACACACTTTGGGGTACATACACGTGCATTTCTGTTTGGCACATGCCTGGGGTTGTAGGGTACACACATGTTCAGCTTTAACAGATGCTGCCAAGCAGTTTTCCAAAGTGGCTGTGCCAATTTCTGCTCCCACCAGTGGAGTGTGAGCGTCCCCAGTACTTGGTATTGCCCGTCCTTTTCATTTTAGCCATTCTGGCTGGTGTACAGTGGTGTCACACTGTGGTTTTAATTTGCATTGTCCTGATGACGAATGTGGTTGAGTACCTTTCATATGTCTTACTGGCCATTTGGGTATCCTTTCTGGGAAAGAGATAGTTCACATCTTTTGTCTGGGCGATTTCTGACTGAGCAGACTTACAGTCTTAACAGAGCTATAGGGAGAGACCTCCACTTGCATGCCACGACCTCCTCTGGGGGCAGCCAGCCACCCTCCGCACTGGGAAGTCCTTTGGCTTCGGAGGTAACAAACCTGGGCTGGAATCCCGATTCTGCCTCTGACCAGCTGTGTGACCCTGTGTACTGTCCTTGCATCTATCAGCCTCAGTTTTCCCATCTGCAAGGTGGTGGTCATCATACCTACCCCAAAGAGACCTCGGTGAGTTAATGTATGTCAGTTATTCAGCACATTGGTGCTCAGGAAGTGGGGCTTGGAGTTACTATACATTTATGCAACGGAACCCTGTATTGACATTTAAAATGATAGTACAGAAGAAATATTTAACTCCTGGCCTCTAGCTAGCCTCCCATCTCGGCCTCCCAAAGTGCTGGGATTGATTACACGCATGCGTGACCACGACCCGCCCTTGATGGTTATATTAAAAGATGTTTGTGACCTACTATTAAAGGAATGATACTAGGTAACAGCAGTATGTTTGACATATTCTCCTTTTTATAAAATCAACGAAAGAAAAAATAAGAAGAAAATACATCTACATGTATTAATCGTGCTTGTCTCCAGGTGACAAGACTGGGTGACTTTAATTTTCTTCTCTGTGCTTTTCTCAATATTCTGAAATTAAGACCATTTCAAAGAAAAACATAATTATGCTCTCTTGCAAAAATAACCCCAGGGACAATTCTCCTAACTGCCAGATTCGTTCTATCAACATGTAGGCCTTTCTTTTCTGCAATAATGTTGTTAGCTAATATTTATGGAGTGTTTGTTATGAGCCAGGCTCTCTGTGCTAAGTAACGTGCATGTGTAATCATCTATATTTTATAGATGAGGAACATGAGGCTCAGAGAGATGAAGTGACTTTCCCAGGGTTACACAGCTGGTGCGTGGCTCAGCCAGGATCTAAACCTGGGGCAGGTGACCCCAGGTTCCTCTCACTTCATCACTGAACCACATCCATGGGGCGTCCCTAGGATGGGCGCACCGTCACCTAAGCACCTTCCCCCTCCGGGATCGCGGAGCGCAGCAGATGCAGCCATCTGCTGGGAAAAGGCCAGCTCCTACTCCAAGTGGCAGGCGGTGCCTGGGACTCATTATCTCCAACGCGACAGTGCCTGCCAACGCTACAATCAGATTCCCAAATGAGGGCACGCTGGACCTGTCCGCCACCCCCAGCCACCCGCCCAGCTGCTGAAAGCCCAGGGAAGCTGCCGCAGGTCTCGAGCAAGCCCAGCGTGGCTCCAAAAAGGACCTGGAAGGAGGAGGAGGGGGACACGGCTGGCGTGGAGGCCTCCCCTTCCCCACCCACCCACTTCTTACCTCCAAAGCCTGTTCGTGAGAACAAATTGGATTTTTAATACAATAAATCAGGGTGGCATTACGCATACAAAGCTTCTTTGTTTTCTTTTTAATTAAATGTACTTCGCGGGGCACTGTGATTTGGTTTTGTTCATCTCCGCTGCTAGAGATGAATAGAAAAGTCCCCAAGTTGTCCCCATTAGCAACAGGACACAGAATAGAAGCCTCCATGGTCCCTTGTTGGGAGAGCAGTGGACCGCAGAGGCCTGACTTTTTTGGTGAGGGCACATCATGGTCTGATGAGATCTGTGCATCCCTTGTGTCCCCTGGGCTCCACCTAAGGTGACGACACTTCTCTTTGTAGAGAGAAATTGAATGATTCCTCTGAGCCCTTTTGCCCCAAAATTAATTGTTTTAAACATAACGACAAGAGGAAAAAACTGCCCTTTATCATTCCTGATCTGATTTAAAGCCCCAGAAGACAGTTCCAAGCTGCAGTTTCCAGCTGTTCGGGAAAATGAGCTTCCCTCCTTGCAGAGCATTCCACGGCAGCAGGTGGCGCGGATTGAGCACTTGCCCTCAGTTAGCCCAGGTTCACTCCTGACAGTTCCAGAGGGAAGATTCTGCTGTTACTTTCATTTCATAGACGAGGCTTACAGAGGTCACAGTTTGCCCACAGCTCCAAGGCCAGTAAGGAGCAGAGCTGGGATTGACGCCCTGGCTGTCTGACTCCAGGCTCCCTGGCTGCTCCGTTCTGTTGCCTCCCTGAGGTCCTAGCAAGCAGTCGTCAACCAGGGGCTAAGCTTGTGCTTGCTGACTGTGCATGACAGGTTGTGACAGACTATTACCTTGGTGGTGCTCTCTCTCTCTCTCTCTACACACACACACACACACACACACACACACACACACACACACACACACACACAAACTATGCGTCCCAGTATTCATACCCTCTTGTAGCCCCTTCCCCACTATCTCTGGCCTTGGCCATGTGATTTGCTTTGGCCACCAGGACATTAGTAAGTGAAGCAAGCAGAGCTTTGACATGTGCTTGTGCCTTAGGACTTATCCTCTTGAAACACTTTCTCTTGGAGTCCTGAGCTACCATGTAAAGAAACTGGGCTACTACTGTTGGAGAGGCTTCACAGAGAAAAAGAAATGCTCGGCCAGTCTCAGCTGTCGCAGCCACCCCAGTGGACACCAGACACGTGAGGAAGAAGCCATCTTGGATGGTCTAGCCCAGCAGATACTATGTGGAACAGAAGAACCACCCCTCGGAGCCCAGCCTCCATTGCAGGATTGTGAGAACTGTGATTTTAAGCCTGTGTAACAATAGATAACTCTGTTAGCCTATAAATAGCAACAGAGCCCATACACATCAATAAACTGCAGAAAAACTGTATTGCTCTAGTACTTCAAATAAGTGTTGCTGGTTTTTCCTTTTGGTATTTCTACCATAACCAGAAAAACACTTTTTTAAGGTGAGATTTTGCCGTGAGTTAGGTCAATAACACATTTGATAACTGTTTTCTCTTGTAGGACCCTTCAGAGCCCTGTGTGTCACTCCCGGGAGACAGTGGGGAGATGCGTGCTACCCAGAGAATAAGACCAGCCAAGGAAGGGAGACTCGGCCTGTATCAAAATCAGATCAAACTGCAGTGTAACCTGGCAGTGCTTTTCCCAGGAGGGAAAAGCTGAGGTGACCAAGCAGAACTGGGGGTGCTAGACGCATCTGCTGAGATTTCCACCCACGAGTCTGGTCCAAGGTGCCGGTTCCTTCTGGACAGTGAAATAGTGACTGGAGCTAATATCATTCTGCTTTTTCTTTCTATTTTTCATGCAGAAGCGAGAAGTCTCAGGAATTTCTGGGCCTACACAGCTGGTATTTCCGGGAATTTTTTTTTTTAAACATCTAGCACCACTTACCTCGTGCCATGCTGGATGTGTTTCTGATGCTCAGTTTCTTTTGTAGAATCACACACCTTCTGGCAGAGGGAAGGCAGGACCTCAGGTGGAGTGTGAAGGGCATCATGTCGCCCTTGAAGGGGCTGTGGAGAATCTGGATGAGGGAAGAGGGGAACAAAGTATTAACAGAAAGCACAGCCCCCTCACAGGCAGCAGACTGGACATCACCTACCACTTCCTGGGCTGCTCCTGGGCCTCCCGGTGGCTGGTGCTGTTGGGAGCAAGTTCTCCCCATCCCCTGCTGGTACGGTTTCTAGTGCGAAATTCCAAACACTTTGTGACCTTTGCTTCTGCTGTTCCCTGGCTCGGAATGTCCTCCTCCCCTCCTGAAAGGCCTTTCCATTCCTCAGAGTCCTCTCGGAATCTTCTGTCTGTCTACAGGCTCATACTTGACGGGCTTCTTCTGGAGCCTTAGTGGCCTCATATTCTACCTGACTCTAGCTCCTCCCTCTCCCCAGTGCCTCGAAGGCAGGGACACACCTTCGACTTCTTCCACAGGCTCTGGAGCACCTAAGAACATAGTACGTACCAAAAATGCTTATGATAGAACGAACAAAGGAATGAATACCACTTGCAATCGCAGATGAAATAGCAGCCAGATTTGCTGTCTGCATGTGACTTCTGTTATTGATATCTAGATTTAGGTCCCAGAAGGTAGAAATTTTGTATTTTCTTCTTCATGCTCCCTCCACCCCACTCTAGGCACGGTGCCTTTTACAGGTTTTGGTGAATGAATAGATATTATAGATTAAGCAACTAGGATTTTTTTTTCGATTGATTGATCTATCTGTCTATTTTTGAGACAGGGTCTCACTATGTTGCCCAGGCCGGTCTTGAACTCTGGGCTCAAGCGATCCTCCTGCCTTGGCCTTCTGAGTTGCTGGCCTACAGGTGCATTCCACTGTGCCTAGCTGAATGTCTTTTTTTTTTTTTAATCGCAATTAAAATCTTAATGACATTATTTTAAACATAGAGATGGTCTCAAAGCTCTAGGAAATTACACTCAGAAATGAGTCCTATAGGTTGACTTCTTATACTCTAGAGAAGTTTTAGTATGTCAGCAAAATCTAGGGCTAGATAGTCACATTGTGCTGGCCTCTATGGCATAGCCCAGGTCCTATTTATTCAAATATACCCAGTGTCTAGTATAGTGCCACAAAAGTGGGAATTCAGTAAGTGTTTGTTGAATGACTAGCTGACTGTAGAATGGATGAGAACATGATTTAAGGGCAGTGTTCATAGTGAGGGTTCTGGACAGGCCTGATTTTCCACAACTCTTTCTACCTAAAGACAAGAGCAAAATGGGATTCTAAACCATCAATTTACATTTTCAACTCTAATCTCATAGACAAAAATCCATGCAAACCCCAGGACCATTTTAATGAAGAATTTGAGATTGGATAAAATCTTCAACAAACCAAATAAAAAGAATATATTGCCTTGGAACGGGGAGAGATGTATTTAGAGCCAACAGCGAATGCTTTCATAGCTGCGGGAACAAAGAGCCACAGGACACAGAGGAGAGAACAGTTAGTCCTGCTGGGCTGGGTTGGAGGTGCCGGGAGGGGTCAGGTGGGGTTGGATTCCATACTCCAGTGGAAGAGTCTGAGGCTTAAAGCAGCTGCTTTGGCAGGTCAAGCCCATGCTTGCCTGCTGGACTGAGAGAGCCCTCTTGAGCCTACGAGGCCTGATCCCCTTGGCCAAGCAGCTGAGCCACCAGCTAAGTAAGGTCCGGGGTGTCTGTGGTTCCCCAGAGTCACTGCGGAGGACTTAGCGCCTCTGCCTGGCATGTGGGGAACAGCGGCCAGACACCTCTGATAAATGTCCCCATTTCATATCTGGAGAGAAGAGTTTACCCAAACCCACTGAAGTGAGACACCCGTAGCCCTCACCCCCCCATTATTACTCTAGAAGGCAATGGGTGCCAGCTGGGTGCTGTTTTGCAAATAAGTTGTAGCCCTAAGACCAAAGTCTGAGAGATATTTGCCTTTCCTTTCCTTTATTTATTTATTTCTTGCTTTAATACAAATGTAAGTGGATTCTAGGTTGCTTTCCTGGCCTGGAGATAAATGAGTGTAGCCAGAAATTCTGCCCTGCAAAGCATGCTGGGAGTGTGCCAGGCACCCGAATGTCACCCACCATGCATGCCGGGAGGGAAAGAAGGCTGAGGACCCCCTACCTTACACAGTCATCCCCTTTGAAGGCAAAGGTCAAACAGAGCATGAATTGGCTCCTGCCAAAAAAATGCCTTCAATATACCAAGAAGAGAATGCCCACTCATCATAAGTGACAGCAGCTACCACCACATATGGGTACCCACTGTGTACCTGTTACCACGCAAAGGTCTCTATGCACATCATCTGTTGTTTCCTCATTACGGCCCCACAAAAAGGCATTGTTAATCACATTATAAACAAGGAAACTGAGGCTCGAGGCGGTCAAAGATGTTACCTAATAAAGCAGATCTAAGTTCATGCTTGCTTGATGGGTAACTACCTATCCGTGTCTTTGAATCTAGGTATGTGTCCACCCACTCGCCCATTCACCCATCTCACGGTGTTGGGAATCACATCCTCAGCACACCTTAGGGCTGGCAGGGACCTTGCCCCTACCCTCCACAAGGTGATTCTAGGGCCAGAGCATCTTCAGCCCATACGTTTCTTTGGGGACTGAATCCTGGACTTCTCACACTTTCCACCCAGGTCTCTGGTGAACCCACTGCTGAGTGACCCGGGTGTCTCGCTCCCCAGCGTGGTCATCCTCCGGAAATGAGTAAGATGGCAGCGATCAGTTAGCCTTGGCTGGACTCCACAAAGCTACCTCTCTGCTGTGAGCTCTCTCTTTTCTCTTTAGAGAACAAACCAGGAAACTCACCAATATCGTTCTCTAACGTCAAATAGGCTAGAGAGGGGCCCCACAGACTCGACTCCTCAGCAGGATCTGACACACCCAAAACTTCAGCGCCAAACATCTCATCTATGCCTATCACAGATGACCGAAATTCCACCATTATCAAGTCATTTCTCTGCTTTACCCGAGCAATCCGATTCTAGGAATGTATCCTACAGATGTGCTCAAACAGTGGGCGAAATGGCTGAGTACGTGGCAGCACTGTTTGTGACAGAAATAATTTAGAAACAACCTGATAGGAGTTGATTAAATACACTGAGCACTGGTTAAATATTATAGAAGAGCAGCTAAATAACCTACAGTACATCTATACCACACAACGGGATGCTA
This sequence comes from Avahi laniger, assembly GCA_963575035.1. Taxonomy (NCBI): domain Eukaryota; kingdom Metazoa; phylum Chordata; class Mammalia; order Primates; family Indriidae; genus Avahi; species Avahi laniger. The sequence continues at coordinate 7,423 of CAUYSK010006900.1, read as the reverse complement.
CGTAACTAACAGAACGAGGCTGCTCTATATACCTAATCTGAAACGGTCTCCGACGATGCAAACTGAACAAGACAAGGCGAAGAACCCTGACTAGGAGAACACACCCACGTTCCGTTCAAATTCGTAGGGATGTCTCCGGAAAGATGGAGAAGGGCTTGGTCCCAGGGGCGCCTGCAGAGGAGAAAGTGGGGCTGGGGCTGAGCAGGAGCAGTGGCTGCTGCTGTATCGTGAGTGGACGGTGCCCTCTGGAACTGTGCCACGGGGTGGCCCTGGTGGACCAGAGACTTTCTCCTCTTCATCCTTTCTGCACCCTTTGAATAGTACAACACGTAAGTATCACCTAATAAAAACGGAATTTAATTTTAAAATGTGTAAGGAAGGTAAAATTGGGCCCTGTTTAAAGAAACAAAACATTACCGTAAAACAGAGTCATTCACTCTAGTTCTGAGGATTTCGGTCGCTCACGAGTTTTTTTCTTTCATTGGAGAAGTATCTACTTGTCCCAGCGGTGTGGCGCTCACTGGGTGTGCAGAGGGGAGCGAACCGGACCCCCTAAGGATCCAGGCCCCCCTGCAGCTCTGAGCTCAGCCCTCTTGCTTCTCAGGGAGGACACACATGGGCCCTCCCCACCTTCGTGCTAACTGTGGGGTGCCGAGGGCACTGGGGAAGGAGAGAGGAGGTGGCCTTAACTTAGTGGTGCTCTGAAATGGAGTGGGATGGGGGCGTGGACGGTGTTTGGAGCCCAGTCTACGCACCCACCAACCACACAACTGGCTAATGTCCACACACAATCCACCCACCCATTCACCCTCCCCTTCAGCAGGCATTGGGGTGAGGAGCAGATCAGGAAAGACTGGATCCCAAACCTGGCTCTACACTTAGAAAGGGGTCACTAACCCCTCTAGGCCTACTTTCTCATCTGTAAAATGGGATTAATAGTAGAATGTACTTCCGAGCATGTAGGGGAAAAGCCAAACTCAGTTTCTCCTATACTCTCGCTGAATCACACAGAAGGCTTCTGTGACCTCTGGTCACCAAAAAGGATGTGGGGCCTTTGCCCCACCAGCAACCAACCAGTTCTGCAGTGACACCAGCGGGGTGTCCTCCACTTCAGTTCTGACCCGACCTACCTGGAGATAGCGTCAGCTCCCACAGGGTTGGGGCTCAGTCCCGCAAGACGGCGCCGCCCCCCACCCCTGATGCCAATCGCAAGCCTCAGGCTCTGGCCTGCATGTCACACAGACCAGCTGTAAATCAGGGCTCCCACCACCTCCTCCCCAGGTTTTATTAATTTGCTAGAGTGGCTCACAGAACCCAAGGAAACACGTTTACCAGTTTATTATAAAGGATATTCCAAAGGACACAGATGAAGAGATCTGCAGGGTGAGGTATGGGGGCAGGGGCATCAGCACAGGTGTGCCACCCTCCAGGAACCTGCCCGTGTTCAGCTCTCCAGAGCTCTCCAAACACAGTCCTTTTGGGGTTTCAAGGCGGCTTCCTCCAGTAGGTGTGATTGATTAGATCATTGGCCACAGGTGATCAACTCAGTCTTCGGCCCCTCCCCCAGAGGTGGGGGTGCTGAAGGTCCCAATCTTTTAATCCTGCCTTGGTCTTTCTGGTGACCAGCCCCCATCCTGAAGCTAGCTGAGGGCTGCCAGCACCTGTCATCTCATTAGCATACAAAAAGACATGTATCCCTTTGGAGATTCCAAAGAGTTTAGCACTTATATGCCAGAAAACCTGCCGAAGACCAAATGCATATCTCACAATATCTCAGTACCACCGGTTAAATTAGTGAGCACACATAACGTTCTCAGGACACTTCCCGGCCAGGCCCACAGCTAGCGCCATGGAAGCGTTGCCCACATGTGTTACTCCGCGCCCAGCGAGCTGCAGATACAGTGGTGATTAAGACAGCCCACGCTCACAGGGGTTTACCACCCCAGGAGACAGACTTTAAACACATAATTACCGCTGTGTCTCTCTCCCAGGGAAAGACAGAAAAATAGTTAACGATAACACCATGAGCTTAGTGCTCCTGGGCCGGGACTGGGGATGTAGGGGAAGGGGCTGGGTCTGCAAGGAGAGCAGGGGTCAAAGCAGAAGTGGGGGAGGGAGAAGGCCCTCCAGGTCCAGGGGCTAGCCCGAGCATCGGCAGGGAGGCGCAGAGAGACCCAGCTCTCCATGCTGCTAGAGCCTATGGCAGCAGGTGGGAGGTGGCAGCAGCAGAGGCCAGCTCATGGGGGCATCTCCTGCAGGTCAAGAAATCTGGATTTACCCCAGAACAATAGGGAATTGCCAAAGCTTTTTAGCAGTAGAGTGACTTGTGAGACTTGTCTTTTATAAAGGTCATTTGGCTGCAGGTGGGGACAGAGGACAGGGCAGCCAGAGTGAAAGGCTGGCAGAGGAGAGGGGAGCCCAAGCCAGATATAGGAGCATCTAGAAAGTCTCTCTCCAGGAAAAGAACCTTGCAGAGGAGAGGCTGCCTCAACCCTTCATGTGCCCTGCAAGACCAGCCGGCGCTCAGTGCACTTGCGGGGCAGCCGATGTTGTTCCTGTGGTACAGGGACAAACAAGGCAGTGCACGCACACAGAAGATGTTCCTTGTTTCCTTTCAGGTCCATGAAAATGAGGCTTTTTATCTCTTCTACTCACTGCTGTATCTCCAACACCCGCAGCAGTGCCTGGCACATGGAGGCGCCCAATAAATGTTCACCGTCGGGGGACAGGCGGAGCAAGTGGCTCTCACAAAGCCAGCTGAGCTGAGATGAAGGGGCCAGGGAGGTAGGAGAGAAAACCACGTGGTTCAGAAGCCAAGGGAAGCAAGTGTTTGCAGGAGGAATTTGTGGTCCATGGATGTCAAGGAAGATGAAGGCCAACAAGCACCCCTAGACTTTGTAACCCATGCTTTCTCTCCCGCAATACCACCATGAAGCCATGGCATCTCCGCCAGCCGACAAGCACAGGTAGAGCCTCACATTTATGTAGGATTGTGCTTAGGACCTTGAGGGTACCAAAAAATAATAAAAGACACAACTTCCATGAAGTTCACAGCCCAGTCAAGAAGATCATATTATTCACAAGAATAAACAATTCTCAGTGTTATAAAACTCCATTTTTGGATGCTGTAGATGTCTCCTGGATCATTTCCCCAGAGTCCTACAACATGATAATGGAAGAACACAATGAGTAGGTGTGCAGACCTTGTCTCTACTCATTAATCTTTGTGGTGGGAGTTGCTCAATGTTTGCCAAGAAAGTTGCTGGTGGTAGCCTAAATACAACTGCACATTTGCAAAATAAATGTTGCTGTAAGGAAGGAGGCATCCTAACTGTATAACATTTTATTTTAAAAAATTTATTATAATAACAGAGACAAAAGATTGGGGAAATGCTGGCAGTCATAATTAGTATTCAATTATTTAATAGGTCAAATACACATGCTCCCAATAAGCAGAAGATTGTTAAGAAAACAAATATTTTCAATCCAAGCAAATGAAGATCTCTTCTCTTCCCTCTTCTTAAACAATTCTGTCCCAAAGCCATGAGGTGGGACAGAGTGAGGTAGGAGTCCATGGTGGGGAAAAGGGGGTAGGAAGCCCAGGTGGTCCAAAGCAGGGTGTCAGAGTCCTAGTGGGGTGAGGAGGACATCCTCAGGGAGTGCCAGAGCCTGGTGAGGTGAGGAGCGTGTCCACGTATATGGGGAATGTTGGCCCTGAATGACCTGGAGTTGAGCGAGTCCAAGTGGAGTGGGGAAGGCAGCTATGCGGGAAGGAGGTGGGCGTGGAGATGGGAGATTAGTCACACTAGTGATGATCGAATACCTAATTATATTAAGGCCGAGAGAACCCGGGTTTGCCACTGTTGGATAAGGGAGTTACAACTATAGAAGAAAACTAGAATAAACCCCGTGGTTGAGGATTGTATCCTCAATATATGGAATAGATTTAATAATATGTAGGGGTGTGTGTGTGTGTGTGTGTGTGTGTGTGTGTGTGAGAGAGAGATAGAGAGAGAGAGAGAGAGAGAGAGAGAGAAAGAGAGAGAGAGAGAGAAACACATTCTCTAGCTCTGCCTGGAAGCAGCAACACTCGCACAGGAATGAGTACATCAAGTGTCCAGATCTTGGATTCTAAATACCATTTTCCATTACAATGAATCAAGACTCCCTAGAGAAATGGTCAATTCCATGGCTGGGGCAAGGAGAATATAAGATGAGCCTGGAACATCTTGTGCCGGCAAGTGAGGATGTCCTCAAAGAATGATGGGGGGATATGGAAAAGACTCAGATTGAAGGGGCTTCCACTGGTCAAACCGGGGAAATTTTGAACTTTAAAATAAATAATGATAGGAACAGATTATAACTCACTAATAGAGGAATCCCTAAGTCCATACAGATATAAAAATAACTAGTTAAAAGTCAGCGAAGAATAAGATATAAAAAGAGGTTTTCTTTTGTACTATCCTTATAATTTTTTGTCACTTTGTGATTGTCTCAAACTTTTTAAAAATGATAAGAAATAAGCTACATAAACATAAAATTGTGATAAACAAAATGTGGTATATACATACAACAGAATATTATTCAGATGTAAAAAGGAAGGAAATTTTGGCACATGCTACGTGGATGAACCTTGAGGGCATTATGTCAACTGAGATAAGCCAGTCACAGAGGCAAATACTGTCTGACTCCACGCATCTGAGGTGCCTCGAGCAGTCACATTCACAGAGACAGAAAGTAGAAAGGTGGTTTCCAGGGCCTGGGCTGAAGAGGGAATGCGGAATTATTGTGGATGGGTAGTAGAGACTTTCAGTTTTGCAAGATGAGAAGGGTTCTGGACATGGATGATGGCGATGGTTGCACAACTGTGTGAATGTACTTAATACCACTGAACCGTACGCTTAAAAGTGGTTAAGATGGTACATTTTATGTTATGTATATTTTACTACAATAAAAATTTTAAATATAAATTTTTAAAAAGTAAGTTGTGTGGCTGGGTGCGGTGGCCCATGCCTATAATCCTAGCACTTTGGGAGGCCGAGGTGGGAGGACTGCTTGAGGGCAGGAGTTGGAGACCAGCCTGGGCAATAGCGAGACCCTGCCTCTACCAAAAAAAAAAAAAAATTAGCCAGGCGTGGTGGCATGTGTCTGTAATCCCAACTACTTGGAGGCTGAAACAGGAGGATCACCTGAGCCCAAGGAGTCTGAAGTTGCAGTGGGCTATGATGACACCACTGCACTCTAGCCTAGGCAACCGTGTCTAAAAAGAAAAAAAGAGTAAGTTGTGATTGTTAAGAAATGTTCATGGCCGGGCTCGGTGGCTCACGCCTGTAATCCCAGCCCTCTGGGAGGCTGAGGCGGGCGGATTGTTTGAGCTCAGGAGTTTGAGACAAGCCTGAGCAAGAGTGAGACCCCGTCTCTACTATAACTAGAAAGAAATTAGACAAACAACTAAAAATAGAAAAAATTAGCCAGGCATGGTGGCGCATGCCTGTGGTCCCAGCTACCCAGGAGGCTGAGGCAGGAGGATCGCTTGAGCCCAGGAGTTTGAGGTTGCTGTGAGCTAGGCTGACGCCACGCACTCTAGCCCAGGCAAGAGAGTGAGACTCTGTCTCAATTTAAAAAAAGAAAAAAGAAAGAAATGTTCACATTAAATGTTAAGTTTCAAATCATTGGTGTGAAAAGCCACAAACACCAGTGTTGAATTGAGTAGCAAATATTCTCTAACTCCAGGTTCCTGTTCCAACTCCACAGAAAGTTGCTTACCTTGGGCAAGGAAGTTTCTGTGTGTATGCTTCATGCAGGCCAAACATTAGTTTTATGACCTTGTGAAAATTTGGGAATAACTCTATCTGCCCAGTATGACTGTGAATGAATGTCCATTCGTAGAGAGTTATAGAATATTTGAGAGCCTCATTCTTCAAAGTGAATCTGTTTTTAGTTAGCAAAGTAAAGCAACCCAACCAAGTGGCAAAACTCCAAGGTATGACTGCTACAGGCAGGAAAGGCCAGCCCTTCTGTTTTCACAGTTTGCTTGGCCTGCAAAACTAGAGCACATGTGTTTGCTTATTTAATACAGAGTTTCTGCAACAGCTCCGTCAGGCCAAATTCTTGCAGCCATGGAATGTGACCCATGAAATCCACATGTAGGTCGAGTGTATGATGCTGCCAACAATAAATGCTGCGTCATACGGTGCCACGGGTAAGTCCTAGGAATAAACCAGGTGGTTACTCTAATGGTGTCCAGCTACCCTTACACTGCACAGCTCAAGCAATGGCATGACCTGCAAGCCCACTTCAAGGTCACCGTAAGCACCACTCGCTGATTGGAGGGGCTCCACGCATCTCCACCACTGGGAAAGAGTTTGCCAGTGTGGTAATGACCTGAAAATACCACCTGCATACGTAGAAAACATGCTGAACTAAACAGCAAAGTGCTGGGACTCTTTGCACCTCCCTTGCTTCATGTCAAATGCCACACTGGCAGGATAGACAGTTTGTTAGCACCTTCCAGTTCTCTGATTTTTATAATCTGTAACTACTTAAGCCATTATTTATGAGTTGATGATTTTGGTTATTTTTTTTTTTAATTTCATTGTTGTGGGGGTGTGTGTGTGTGTTTCTTTCATTGAGAATAAAATTAACTTTAGTTGGTCAGTGCTAAGAATTACTGGTCTCAGAACTATCTATTAGTCTAGAATTACATTTGCCCTGCCCTGAAGAAGTATGCCACTTTGCAGCATAAATATATGGAAACAAATATATATAATAGAGCCCCACTACAGAAGTAGATATTATGGGACAGATATAGTAACAGATGCCCTTTAAACTTGATCTTCTCATGCTAGGCCTAATAGAAGATGGTTAGTTTTAAAGGGTGTGTGTATATATGGGTTATGTTTCAGAAGACATATAATTGGTCTAAATTCAAATACAACTGAGCTAAGCCCTGACTAGGTTCATTTATATTCATCTATCAACAGCCGTGCAGAGCTGGTTATGTAAGTGATATGGGATCGCTCCAGCAATTGTTTCCAAGGGTCTTTCGGTCCAGTCAGGCTGCATCGAAAAATAGTTGAGGCCAGGCCTCACTCTGTACTGCCGGATTATGTCTATCTCGCTCGGCTTTCTGGGTCAGATCCTCTGAGATATCATTTTTTTTTTTTTTTTTTTTTGAGACAGAGTCTCACTCTGTTGCCTGAGTGCCGTGGCGTCAGCCTAGCTCACAGCAACCTCAAACTCCTGGACTCAAGCGATCCTTCTGCCTCAGCCTCCCGGGTAGCTGGGACTACAGGCATGCGCCACCATGCCCGGCTAATTTTTTCTATTTTTAGTTGTTTGTCTAATTTCTTTCTAGTTATAATCCTAGGACTCCCAGAGTGCTAGGATTACAGGCGTGAGCCACCGTACCTGGCCTGAGATA
>CAUYSK010006898.1:0-114173 GCA_963575035.1 Avahi laniger | reverse complement strand
ACAGCCATGCTGCAGATGGATTGCAGGTCCCAGAAGTAAGGGAGAAGGGAATGTGTAGCACCATTAACGAAGCTAGGGAATTGGGTCCGAATTGGGCCTGGTGGCTTTGGGCTGCATTCCCTGTATAAGTGGCTTCCCTGTGGGGGGAAGCTCAGCAGCTTTCTCCTGAGTGGCCTGAGAGACAAAGACTAAAGAGGAACTGGTCCCCGGTGTGGTCATTTCATTCTTTGTCTTGCACTGCTCAGACACTGTGTGTTTTGGAAGTCACCGCACATGAACTCTCAGATTCCTTACTGAGAAATCTGGGACAGGTGTCCAACTTTATCAGTCAGGGGATTTGGGGTGTGCTCCACGAATGAAACAGCGGGTATGATATGAGCTCTCAGATCAAAATGCCTGGATTTGAATCCTGGCTCTACCACATATTGCCTGTGATATGTGAGCAAGAACTCTCTAAGCCTTATATTTCTTCTCTGTAAAATGGGATGACTATTGTGTCTTTCTGAATTTTTAATCGTGTGTATATGTAAGTGTGGGTGGATTCAATGAGATAATGTCATTTTGCTTCAATGTCTGGCATTGGGTACATCTTAAATATCAGTTCTCATTATTTTCAAATCAACACAGACACCAAACTAAAAAAAATTGCTTGAAATGAAAATTCGTAATATATAAATTTATAGAATAACAATACAAAAAAAAGAAAAGAAAAATTTAACTTTTCTGGTTACCCTGACATTGAAAGCCCTGTCATTAGGCTTTGAATTAATGTGATCCAGAGAGTCTTGTAACAAGGGGCTGAGTTCTCCAGTCATATCAACCTGGGTTCTAATCCTGGCTTTGCTAGTTACTAAGCATGTAATTTTGAGCAAATTATCTCTCTAAGCCTCAGTTTCCTCATCTGCAAAGTTCATATAATAATAGTACATATAACTACTCCAAAGGAGTGGATGTGAGAATTCACACAACTTACCACCTGGTATGTAGTAGATGTTCAAAATACAACAGTTCTCTTCCCTCTGCTTTTTGAATTTCTAACTTCCCACTTGAGTTTGAATAACAAATTCGACCACATTTTTTTGAGCACTGGCACGTACAAGATAGTGATTGACTTCACGCTGTTTGTTTGTTTGTTTGATTGTTTGATTTGGGAGTCTTTGCCAAAAGCCAAGAAAAAGAATAAGCCTCCTCTCTCTCTCTCAAAATGTCAAATGTGTTTTTGTCTTTACTGACTGTTCTCACCGGTCTGTCTCTTTAAGGAAAAGACCCTGAACAAGCTGCTCACGTCGTTAATACTAAAGGCTGTGAGTTTTTCAGTTCTACTGAACTCTGCATGACCCTGGCAGACAATAATTACTTTAACATAGGGTTAGGCAACAGCAACAAACTTGTCTAAAAATAAGCCAGGGCTTAAAATACAACTTAACCTGGGAGATTTAAGTAGGTAGAGAAGATGGCTTCTCTCCGGAATTGCTTCTTGATTAATCACCCCATCTGAGGTCGTTGGAAAAATGACAGTTTTCAAACAGGGCTTTAAATGTCTCCTGCTCTACTTTTCCACACTGGCAGGAAGCCAGTCCCTGGAAGCCATCGCTTCTTAAAGGGGACGGGTTCCCTTGAATTTTTCTGAGCGGATGCTGAGGAGAGTGGAACAGTAATGGACAGAAAGATGGGAGGGAGTTTTCATGCTCCTCACTTTCATGCTCACCTCCAAAGTCAACTCAAGGAGCAGCCACTGAGCCTGGAGGAGAGCAGCTGCGATGTCTGAGGAGGCAGTGCACATTATCAGCTCTGCTCAGGGCTTCAATGTGCCCACTAGCTTCTTCCCAATCACTTTATCCAGTAACTTGCCACCTACACTGGGGTCCTGGCATTTTATTGGCTTGGTCCTAGTCTGCCCTCCGTTCGTCCTGCTGGCCTCTACCAACCCTAGGCTTCTTCCCAGCTACCACTTCTCCGAACATGTACTCCTTGAGTTTGGGAACCTTCAATCTGGGGCCAATCTGGAGATCGCCTCCTGTCAACAGTTTTCTCTTTCTCAAATTAACTATGAGTCATGTGGGCCAGAGTCTTGCCTCTCCAGCACACCCGCTGGGCACCCACAGCACCACTGAAAGCCTGCGGCCAGTATCCTGCCCTCTGTGTTCTTGCTAATAGACAGCCCGATCTCTGCTCTCACCATCGCTTGGACATAGTCTCTGTGGTCTTTAGGTGACTTCAGCTTTATCACCTAGGCCTAAAGCATGCCTCCGACACATGGGACTTTTAGACCAGAGTTCCATCTTGGCCTTGGGTAAGAGATTTTTCATAGAAAAGTCCCTTGCTTTGGACCTCATATCAAATCAGCTCTGTGCAGGGATGGTTTGACTTAGTAGTTTTCACACTGTGTTCCTCATCAAAACCCTAGGGTTCTGCAAAGAAGTCCCTGGGACTTGGTTTCGGTAAGGGTGGCCCCCTCTCATCAGTCTTGTGTACCGTATTAGGGTCCCATCTAAGATTGTCCCTTCTGTTTACAACATTCACCACTAAGATATTTGTATAGCTTGTATCCTTTTCTTGTGTGTCTATGATACTGTTCTCCATGACTCCCCTGTATAAAATGGCAACACAACCTCCCTCAATTTCCTATCCCACTTACCATAGTGTAATACTTATACCATCCGACATACTAGGTAGTTATTATTTATGATAATGCAAGCTCCCAGGAGCTTCTGTTATATTTAGAACTTCATCCGCTGCACCTAAAACAATGTGGACACATAGGAAGTGCTCAGTATAAACACGTGCCGAATAAATGATAAATGAATAAATTATACTTACAGAGAGAGTCCTAGAGCTCTAGGGTGTTATGTCTTTTATCATAAATTAGAATGGCTTCTTGGTAGAATCATTTTTTAAAATTTCTTGTTTCTTTTTATTTTATTCCATTTTTAAAGTTAACATATAGTTAATTTGACATTTTTTTGGGTGCACAGTTCTGTGAGTTTTCACACATGTATAGATTTGTGTAACCACTATCGCAATCAGGATGCAAATCAGTTTTATCATCCCCCAAAAAACTCTCCTGTGCTGCCCCTTTGCAGTCATGCTCTGCCCTTACCCTAAGCCCCAGCAACCACTGATCACTACAGTTTTGTCTTTCTGAGAATATCATATAAGTGGAGTCATACAATATGTAACCTTTTGAGACTGTGTTCTCTCACTCTACATAATGTCTCTGAGATTCATCCATGTTGTTGTGTGTATCAATAGTTTGTTCTTTTTTATAGCCAAGTAGTATTCCATTATACAGATTACAGCCATTTGTTTATCAATTCACCTGTTGAAGGATATTTGGGTTGTTTCTAGTTTTTGATGATTGTAAATAAAGATGTCATAAACATTTGTGTGCAGGTTTTTGTGTAAATATCAGGCATTTCTCTAGGGTAAATACTCAGGGGTGGATTACTGGACCATATAGTAAATGTGTTGTTAAATTCATAAGAAACTACCAAACTGGTATGGCAAATAATTTGACTGTATTATTGGTACAGCCAGTGGTGGTTGTACCATTTTGCATTCCACTAAGAGATGCACGAGAGTTCTAGCTGCCCTACATCCTTGACAGTATTTGGTATTTTCAGGTTTTCTTTCCTTTTCTTTTTTTGGTTTTTAGCCATTTTAACAGGTATTCAGTGGTGTTTCATTGTGTGTTTAATTTGCATTTTCCTAATAGCTAATGATGTGACCGTCTTTTCTTGTGCTTATTTGCCATTCATATAACCTCTTTGGTAAAGTGTTTATTTAAGTCTTTTATCCATTTGTAATTTGGTTGAATTTTAAGGCTTCTTTATATACTCTAGCTACAAAATCTTTGTTTGATATGTGATGTGTGAATATTTTCTCCCAGTCTGTAGCTTGTCTTTTATTTTCTAAACAGTGTCTTTAACAGAGCAAGTTTTAAATTTCAATACAGTCCAACTTACCAATTTTTTCTTTCATAGATTATGTTTTTGGTTTCATATGTAAGAACTCTTTGCCTCCTTCCAGGTTGTGAATATTTTTTCCTATGTTTTCTTCTAAATTCTTCTAGATTTATGTTTTATATTTAGATCAGTAATCCCTTTTGTGTTAATTAGCTAATTTATTTTTGTGTGTATAAAGCCAAATTGTTCAACATCATTTGCTGAAGACTAGCCTTTCTTCATTGAATTGTCTTTGCAATTTTTTCAAAAATCAATTAGCCATACTTGCGTGGCTCTATTTCTGGACCTTCTATTCTATACCATTGTAGTATATGCCTGTCCCTTCACCAATGGCACAATATCTTGATTAGTGTAACTTTACAGTAATTGTTAAAATCAGGACTCAAAGTGTGAGTCCTCCAACTGTGTTCTGGAATCATTTTCTAACCACTATCATCCTGTGCTACAAAAGCAGAAGGAGAAAGTGAAGAGAAAAACATTAGCTTTTATTTAGCACTGTCCATGTGACCGGCAATGGACCATGGGAATTTGCAGGATTATTTAATTTTTAAAACAATGTATTCCAGGTGAGTAGCATTTTCTCATTTCTGAAGACAAGAGAACTGAACCCCAGAATTTTAATAATATGCCTAAGGCTACAATATTATATTAATTATAATATAAGCCAGAGCTCGGACTCATCCCAGGTCAAGTCAGGCTAATCCTACACAATGATTCATGTCAACTCTTCTGGGTTCTGGAAGGTGTGCAGTACGCCTAAGAATACTCTGGATGCTCTACTGAATTTAATTTTTTTAAAAAAATCATTTATGTTAGAAACAAAACCTCTTGTGATTTCCCAAAGGATATTTTGTTCCCATGGTTGAGATGCAAACATAGTCCTATTTATACAGCCTGAAGAGGAGGTTTAGTATGGCCTCTTAAAAAAACAGTGGCGAGTTAATAATCTAAGGGTAGATTGTCACACTGGCTACAGGAAGATAAATAAGCAAGGATTATAAGTCTTTAATTTAATATAACTTATTCTCATTAATTAAATGCCAATTACCTGGTTGTCTTTCCTGGGAACTGGCCTTGGCAATCAATCTTTTCAGAAACGTTGTACACACACGCTCACAGAGGTATTAATATCACTCTCAAGATTTACAAGCACTGGACTCTTTGGCTTAAACCATCCTCAAACACTCTATACTGTAACCGCAGATAATCGTCATAAATTTCTTGATCTTTGACCTAACTGGTTCTTAAATTTCCATTCCCTAACGGGCTTGAGGAGCTCATATTTATCATACTGAGAGGCTTACTTTTAAGGATCAACGCATTCCAGCGAGCCTCTGGATTTCAGAACTCTGATCCATGCCCCTACCTTGGGCTTTTGCTATTCACAACAGATGAGAATCCTTGGGGACTAAGAAAGTAACATTGTCCTCTGACTCCCCTGTGCTGGGATATAAAGCAAAATCATTCATTCACAGACAATGTAACGTTGCAAAATATCTGCAGCAACTTGACCCTTCAGGAGCCTTTTGAATGCCCCACCTGCACTGATTTAAGCATTCAATGGCAGCAAATATCCACTGCTGACAATATTCCCATTCCAGCCTTTAGCAGCTGGCCGTATGTACCTGCAATTTTTCTTAAAGTTCTTATTCTCTAGACTGCTTTTTCCTTATGCTTAGACGTAACTATACATTTTATGGTTGCCATAAATTTAAGTCTTGCAAGTTGGTGGTTTGCTTTGCAGAGCTGATATGGAATACGTGCCTTCTAATTTCATATTTCAGCTCAACAAAACAAGGAGACAGGAGGAAAGCAAATTTATTGAAGGAAAGTCCAGGTTTATCTGCAAGCTCATAGTCACCTTCTTGCATCTGATCAGCTTCCAGTCTTTTTTCCTAACATTTACATTTGGCTCCTCAGAATAGAATTATCTCCATCTTGACCATCAGTTGAATGATCTTTTGTTTGTTTATTTTTAAAGACTAAAATGGTTATGCATATGCATGCAAAGTAGAATTCAAGGAGTCTAGAAAAATAGAAAGGGAAAGTAAAATTCTCCCATTTCCTGTCCCAATCTTGGGACCACCACTTTAGCAATAATTAACATTTAGATGGTATGCTTAGGTCTCTAATTCTTGATATATCAGATTAGGTAGTAACTATTGACTCCCTGAAAAGAAAGATGAAATAGTGAATATGCCCAATCTTATGTTTTTCTTATACCCCTAATTTTTGTTAGCTATATTGTTATTGTCGCATTGTTTGAGTTTATATTCTGTCCTGTACTTATAAGTAAATTTTTGTGCTTTGTATGCAATTCTAATATCGGAAACCAACAGCATTTCCAGTGTTGTGATTAAGAAAATATGATTTACTATAGAACCAACTAAGGTGATTATATCAAGAAAAATATAGAAGTTAAACTCTCAGAAGAAAACTTTCAAAGCGTCTCAAATGGATCCTCTTCTTCTCCTACCTACGTTCCCATTTTCTGGATCATACTCTGTTTATTGTATGCTAGTTTGTCCTTTGAATTTTTTTTAAGTTTTCTCGAGCATCTCCTCTAGTAATTTTTTCATATGGAATACATAAATGGTAAGCATTCTGTAGTTCTTACACATTCAAAAACCTATTTACTTTGCTCTTACATTTGATTGACAGTTATTGGTTGAATTTGCAATCAGTAGGTCTCAATGATCTCATTCTGGGCATACAAACCACAATATTATCTTAATTGTTTTATTAATTACAACACACCCATCAGATTTATTATTGTAAGATTCAAGGGAGGTAAGACATAGAACAACCACTGACATTCATAAAAGGTCTATGTAAATGTCTTAATAATGATAGCTCCCATATGCCAAGTACCATGCTAAACTCTTTGCATCCATTTTCTCTTTGACTTCTTTCAACAATACTGTGAGCTCGGTACTGATATCACTCCCATTTTAATAATGAAGGAACAGAGGCTCAAGGAAATTAAGTAATTTGATCAAAACCTCACAGCTAGTGAGCAATGGAGTCCTGTCCTGAACCAAGCCTGTCTGTCTGATTTCACATACCCTGTTCCAAACATGACACTACAAATGTGAGCTATTCACCACCATTATCATCATCTCAGGTTCATTTTTTCAACCATATACTCTGTGACCTGGTTTAACCATGTAATTAAAAATAAGATGGTCAGGGACAAATATCTTGCAAAGATGCTTTATAGTTTAGCTTGACCAATTCGTTCCTGGAGTTTGCCCAATTCATTTCTCCAATTTGTAGGAAGCAAAGGAAACTGGGCTGGGGATTTGTTATTAAATCACTGTCCTTGAAGATAAACATGGCACTAATGATTCCTATCAGTACATCAAGGGCAGCTTCTTTTCCTTCTGTGGCAGGGATAGATTTGCCTCAATTCCCTCCTACTCTTTGAACCAATCTCCATGGTCATGTTGATGACAGTTATTAGGTGGAGACCTGAAATTGTTCAGGGCCTTGGACAAGAATAATGAATAATATTTGTGAGATTCACACCCAGATCCTGTCCCCATCAACACACTAGTATGACCTAAACTCAACATGCCCCACTAATTCCCAAAAAGGGGTAGCTCTAGGTCTTACATGACCTTGGATACTATTAATTAGATCAAGGGTGAATACATGACCTGGGGGTACCAATTCATTGATTAGGAAGAAAACTGATCAGATAATTTTTTACTGGGCTGATCAGATGGTAAGATGGCTTTTTTACTAAGAATCAGATAGAAGGTCCATGACACTACTGAGGCTACATGAAATGCCTGAGGTGCCTGAAGATTCCTTGTTCTTTTCCTCCCTAGGCTTGTTTATTTCTTGCTACTTATTATTTCTGTATCCTATAATAAACCTCTTTTATCTTGATCAAATTGGAGTGTGGCTACTTGCGATCAAACATCACTCAGCCAAGAGAGATATTCTAAACTATCTTTAATATCAGAAAAAACCTTTTGGAAATACAAATGTGCAAAGGTCAACTTGGTAAAGAGCATAAAATAGTATGTATCAGAATATCAGACTTAAAAGAGTTAATTTGCCAGCAAAGAACTAAGGGGTTGGCTTCCTTATTTTCAGTTCAGCCCAGGTTAATTTTGGTTGGTTATAAATGGTTTTTTTATTCGCGAGGCATGGGACATATGGGATAAATGTGAGGACCATCATATGTCTTATAAAGAGCTAATTGTTTGTGAAAGATGCTCCCCCAGTGACACACACAAATCTGATACACCCTGGCGGCTGGCTCTTCTATAACAATTTCATTAAACCATCAACCCTTTCACCAAAACATAATGTGACAAAACAGAGATTGTCCTCTCTGACCTTGGCAGGATATGGAAACATTTAAAAAAGTTCAATAATCTTTTCTTAATAAACAACTTTGTGAAGACCTGATCACTCTGAATACTAAATCCAAGCACGGGACTTAGAAGCCAACCATTTTCTCATTAACACTGTTGTTAATTTTTCATGCTGTATCCAATTTTCTCCATGTCTCAGACAAACCACTTACTCTAATTTATTAGCCTATGAATTGCCAAACTACAAAAGTAAGAAAAAATTATATGTTTCTCCTTTCCTTCAGAATTAGACTCCCATCATGAGAAAATAGAATTCTTTACTCAAGGAATCATTTCTTCCAATCCTTTAAATTGGTATTTTATCAAATCTCTGGCCTCTGGAATGTTTGCTGGCAGGCGTCACCCACAGTAGAATGTAATGTACTGTTTTGTGTCTTTGTAAAAGTCATTTTGCATTTATCTTCAGAATTATTTTATCATTTTATGAGCAGTTTAACATATTTACTCATGTGTAAATGGACAGTGGGTGAAGATTAGAGAAGTTTCATTTGTAATGAAGACTTCATATAAATAAATAAATACATACATTGAACTACCAGCTAAAGATTATAAGTTGTGGACATCAAACTACGGTCATAAACTCTAAGATACTGTTTTAAACAGAACAGATGGAAAACTTCTAAAAATATGTACATATATATACAAATATATATACACTAAAAGTATATATATATTAAAAAGATGCATATACTTATACTTTTATATATTTATATCCACATATATATATACCTTTTTTATACTAGCCTGAAAACAAAGACAGATCTAAAAACTCAGCACTCTGTTGGAGAAATATTTAAAGTCTTCAGCTTGTGCTATCTTTAACTGTAATTAGAGAGAGAGGTATTTGTGGAGTTTTTTGAATGCCTTATTGGGATGAAAAGGGATATACCCTAAAACTGCGGGAAAGTTTGAGAAGTGTCCAAAGCTTTAAGGTGATCAAGG
Source organism: Avahi laniger (assembly GCA_963575035.1). NCBI lineage: Eukaryota > Metazoa > Chordata > Mammalia > Primates > Indriidae > Avahi > Avahi laniger. The sequence goes on along the minus strand of CAUYSK010006898.1, from coordinate 104,878 downwards.
CCCTAGCCTGTGTGAAATATTAATATATTCCATTCTTCATTATTTGGGTGTCTATTCCAATATCACTCTGCAGATGTCAATGTTAATATTAGCCAGAGATGTTCTAAATCTTTGAAGACTAGAGAGTGTACTCATTAACCTGTTTTGAGACATACTATCCAAAGATAAAAAGCTTAAAAGGCCTAAAACTTTAATTTCTGAGATTTAACATTAGCCAGCCTCCTCTGGCATATAGACATGCACTCCAAACTGCATAGATCAAAGGTCAATTACTTCCCATTTTTTTTCGTTGTCTTTTTTTTTTTGAGATGCAGAAAACATTTTATTTCATTTTATGAACAACTACATGGCTCTCATTTGTTTTTTTCCCCAATAAAACATATTTATCATCAAACATCCTTAAATGAATTTAATGATATATTTTCTTATTTATATACATCATGCCCCTCTGCCCCCAAAGAGTTATGAAAATAGAAGCCATGGTCTTCAAAAACCACTAGAGGTTGGGACTGTGTGTTATAGGACAGCAGGCAGAGAAGACAGAATAGCACCACTGATTTTTATACTGGTCTTATGGAAGGAACAGGCTCATTTGCCCTGGTGTGGATTAGACCACTGTGTTCAAGACTAGTGATTAATAAGGCTTTGGTTGGATCCTCTCTTTGGCCTAACTCTGACTCAATTTTATGTTAAGAGGAGGGGCACAGGGGCACACATGGTAAATACACTGCTTACCTGTTGCATGGCTGTAGAGGTGCAGATTTGAATCACTGAGCTCAGTGTAACTTCCCCCAAGTGCAAATCACTGGCCACTAAAAATACCTGAAAATATATGTATTGGGTGTGCTCTCCCACTTCCAAAACTCATCCCTAAAATAAGGACTAAAACTAAAATCTCTTTGACCTCCTGTAAGTTAGTAGAAGCATTTTTCTAATAAACTAAAAGATCTATACACAGAGTCAACTAGAAGAATGACAATTATAATTTTACAAAACTTTCAGATGAAAGGGAGACGACAAAGGATTTTTTAGAAAGGGCTAAAATACACCTGCCTCCAGAGTTGCCTCTAGGTCGGCAGTAATTATTTGGGGGGTTATGAAAGGAGAATGTCTCTATTGAATTGCTTTTAGCATTGGTCCAAAGTGATGGTGATGAAGGGGTTCTTTAAATAGCTTTGAGAATGCTGAGCTTTAAAAACAGTAGGTGATGTCCTCAGCATCCCAGCCAAGCTATTCACTGCAAATACTACCAACAACTGCAGTGCTACTGGCATGGATATAAATATTCATATCAATAAATGGGATACTGCTGAATCCACAAGTATAGCTGGACTAGCCTGCATATTGTCACTTCCCTGGAGATACATAATTTATTTCTCGAAAAAAAGTCTCTTTTAAGAGTAATGTCCTTACAAAACAGTCTCTTAAGTACCATTGTGTTTGAGAAGTCTGTCACTGACAGATTGTGATGAGGGGTCCAGCCCTCCTTGTCCCCCATAAGAGCTGGCAGACCTCATATTAATGAAACAAACAGGCTACTCACCTGTTCTTTTTATCCAAGGATGTCCTGACATCCGAGAAGATCAATCTACCAATTTACAGTTTAGAGAAAGAAAGTGATCAAAGGACATACACGAGTCACACCTGTTGGTTCATTCAGTTTTGGACCTAGACCCCATGCATTCTCTCCTTCCTAGTCCCATCCTTCCAACTCCATTCCAGCTTTCTGTTGAGTAAATTTCTTGGCATAATCCCTGAACTCAAATATATTTTATTGTTATTCCTGGGTGCTATACCCATAGATGTCTCACTTCTTTGGGAAAATGTGCTATTAAATAAAAATGTAAGAGAGAAATACGATGCCAACTTACCATGGTTTCTGAATCTCGGAACACACAGATTGCATTCGTAAGATGTGAAACCAACACATTGCTCCCACTGCAGCTTATGGCCTTATAATCAGCTCTGGATTTTTAATTTTGGTTTTTCAGCCCATTAGAAAACAATGTAGGAAAGTTCTTAGCCTTTGTACACCTTATTTCAATTTCATTGGCACTCAGAAATAGAGCCAGTCAAGGAAAAGGGTAAATTTGTTATATATTAGACACAGTATTATTGAGGTGGACACACACATACACTCACCAGAAATATTGTAATGCAGAAAAAAATGTGTGATGAGTACAGTTATTTTTCTTGTTCCTACAGAATTGATTTCAATAAATTTTCTCAGGTGAAATCATCCAAGTTATATTTTCAATCTTTTGAGATAAGAACTAAGAATGTAAATATGGTATTTCTAATCTTACCATAATTTATTGATGCTACAGATAAAAGTACTGTGTTTAATGTCCCAGGATCTCCATACCATTTGATGCTTCAAACCTTCTGTCTTCATTATCACCATAATCCAATGAGATAAAAACTATGTGTAGTGGCCCTTTCTGTTATTTGACACAGTACCAGATCCTACTTAGAGACGCCACACTCTGCCTTCTCTCAAGGCCTCTTCGGCAGGTAAGAATTACCTTGATACTCTCACTTATCTTCCATTTCTGATCTATTAATCTACATAAGACTCTGAGGAGACGGAACTAGATGTTTCCAGCATGGGAAGATGGGAATTCAAGAAAGTGAGGTCAATTGAAAAAAAAGAAGGGAAATGTCCTCATGCACATGATTCCCTATGAGGGAATCTCATTTCTTCATCAAATACCTACTCACAGCCAAAGGCTAAGGCCCTGATTTTTACACCCCATCATCCAACCCTAATGGCCACACCCACAGGAATACAAGCTCTTACATCCAGGAGTTCCAGACCACAGTGCACACCTGGACCTGATTCCCAGGAAACACTGGTCAGGAGGATACCAGTGTGGCTCAGGGCAAAGTCACCCTTCAAAGCAAGTTCAGAGCAGCACAAAGAAATAAGTGCTCAGGGCAATATTTCTCTAGGGAGCTATATCAGGTTCCATATAAGAGTAACTGGTGGCCTTGGATAAATCATTCCTCTCATTTATGTGCTGAATGGGAGAAAACAAAGTCAACAACTGATGCATGCAAAAGCATTTGGAGGTGATGGATGGAGACATTATGGCGCATTTCGTCAATGGCATGCCATTAGAGAGAGCCATTTCATAAAGTAAATTAAGAAAACAAACCAGCTACGTGACACACTTGGAATTGCCACTGGCCATACCAGTTTTTCTCCTCCAGGAATGCAGTTACGTGGGGTTGACATTATCAATATCATGCAGATTCCTTTTCCTAAATTAACTGCCTGTTTTTGTCTGAGACTTACACCCCCAATTCCCACTTCCCCATAATGATGGCCACTCGTGTACCTGGAGAAATCTGTGTATCACAGACCTCAAATTTCCCTTTTTGCTGTCTTAACTATTATTTAAATCTCTGATTACTATTTACCTTCACGTGTCAATACCCCATTTTCTTTACCAAGTTACAAGGCCCTTTCATGGCAAGTACTGGGTTTTTACAAATGAAGCTTACCCACACAGCATCTGGCTGACAGTGTTCAGTAAATATTTGTTGATTTCATTCGTGAATGATTTTGCCTATCTTTCAACACACCTGGCTATTGTTTGCCAAACATTGATTAATTCGTTACAAAAACGTTTCTTCGAACCTAGATGCTGGGAATGCAGGTAGAAGGCGTGGGCACTGACCACAGAGAGATCGCAGGCGGGCAAGCCACACTCAGGACGTGGTGCAGATGGAAGTACGTGTGGGAGGCTATGGTAGTACCAAAGCGGGGTGTGCTGGGTCGGGGTAGGCAGGGGATCAGGGAAGGCTTTTAGGGCACATGAGTCCCTTTAAGGATTAAGTAGTTGTTTCCTAAGCATTATAGCCAACTTGTACAAGGGCATGTTCGTGAGCCCAAGCAAGCATGGAGCATCTGAGTTCTAAGTCATTTGCTATTTCAGGAACTTCAGCTGAAAAGCTCAACCTATTCCCAAGGTCATCCACTCAGGTCGGGGCAGAAATGGGCTATGAAATCACAGGCCCTTACCCTGGGGAAGCGGGCTCTGAGAGCGTTCAGATGCACCTCATGGTAACTGTGGCTTCATAAAAATCAAAGCTGATTGATGGGGAGGAGGCTCTCTGCTCTCGTGTGTTTAGTCTACCCGTGCTTTTAGTTCCACTGTGGCCGGGCTTCCTAATGGAAATGCATTTCTCTCTCACCATTACCCAGATAGAGATGCTCTCAGATATGAAAGAGCCTTTTTACCTCAAGATTTTTGTCTTGTAAGGCATCCCTAATTCAGGAAGGAAATGAGGAGGAGTCGAGAAAAACCCACCGCAAATGTTTTGTCAGGTAGTTCAAAGACAGGCAGGAATTTAAAGAGCTCAATTTCTTTATGCTTGAGTTTTCGGCTCCATTACTCTGACTTAGTCCAGTTCAAGGAATTCGCTTTCTCTTGTGAAGGGCTGTGGCTAACAGAAAATAAGGTAAGATAAATGATTCTTTTTGACTCTTCCCCTCCCCTTTTTTTTTTTTTGCTTTAAGAAATTACAATTGACAGAATAGAATAAAAATCTTCCACCCAGTGCCCTGATGGTGGTTACCATATCAATTCTGACAAATCCACTGTGAGACAGCAATTATCCCCATTGTACAGATGTGGAATCTGAGCCTGAGGGATGTAAAATAGCACATCCAAGGCTACTCAGCATGTCTGATTCCAAAACTGGGGGTTCATACCAATACCCAATATCCTCCAGAACTGACAAACATGTGTCTGTCAAAATGCATGGCAAAAAGCTGTCAAAGCTCTGAAGTAGAAAAGGTAATTGTGCACCCATCTGTTGTAAAGGAGGAATTGGGTGCCCTTCAGAGCAGTAGAAGGACTGGCTGAAGGAAAAGAAAGCAAACTCTCCTGGGAACAATCAGAGATCAGAATCCGAGATTTCTTTCAAATAATCTGGTTTTCTCCTCACAGATTGGCAGCTTGCTCTCTGCTACAAAATCACACCATATGTGGCAAAAACAGACCTCCCCATCGTTGATTATTCCTGAATGTCAAGCTGAAAAACCAGTTCATGCTCAAAATTCAGAGTCCAAATGCTAATGTGGGGCTATATCTTTGAATTACTGTGTGACTGTGGTGGTGCCACTGACCCTCTCTGAACCTCTCCTGATCTACAGAAGCTGACTTTATACAGCCACCAGGGAAGACTGGGGCTTCTCGGGAAGAATTCTGAATTAGTGTTTTTCTCTTCCATGGAAAAGCCGGGTAGGAGAAGAAAGGCAAAGGGACACTTAGAAAAGGAAGGGGAAAAGTAGCTCTAAACTGGAAGAGGCAGGCCAGAAAGCCGACACGCACTCAGCAATCCTGCTACGTAATTACAAGGTAATTACGTACAAGGAGAAAAAACATAGTGAGTTAAGAAGCTGACATCTAGAAGTGGGCCTGGACCCTCCCATGAAACCACTCATTAAATCTGCCCAATCCTCCATCCCTCCCCATATGCAATTAACATTCAACCCCATGCCTAGAAGTGTTTCCAAATGTCTCAGCTCACAGCCATATCCTCTAAACAAGGCAGACTTTAATTCAGTTTTATTTAATAATGAAGCAAAAAATATCTTAAAACTCTTAAGAAAGTGGGAAGAGGGCATGAAAAGATACTGGAAAATCAAAATAACATATGGGTGTTAACTGTTGAAGCTGCACATCCTTGCTGGACGGGGGTGGGGAATGGGGGATGCTGGGGCACGGCAAGTGTTTTATCTGCAATTGACAAATCCCAAATCCTCCCAGCTTCCGTTCTCCCTACTTAAGACCTGGGTCACGGTATTTATTTACTTAAGTGATGGAGATGAAGGCAAGCTTAAGGCTGGCCACCTGTCAGAACAACAGTGACCTGTTTCTTAAAGGGATTTCAGCAATCCCCCCGTCTCCCAACATTTTTATAGGACAAAAGGGGATTGTGAGAAAATATACAGAAAAAAATATACTAATAGAGCTGGAAGGAGATGGTGAGATGGAATGGAAGACCCCAAGTGGGGAGAGATGCTGCAAGAAATGAGCAGACCCACAGATGCCCTTCCTATTCAGAGATTAGAAGGGATTTTGCAAAGTATGAGATCCAAACTGGAAAGTCGAGCTCTCTTATCTGCCTCTCGCAACTGTCCTTGAGGTTCTGGTTTTTCATATTCTTATGAAGCCAGGTTCGTTACAGTTCCCAAGGAATGCAAACAAAAACATTTTCTCAGAAACAGCACCACTGGTGCTCTGGAGGTTGGAGAGTCAATAGACCAAATCCTGCCGGGAGAAACTCAAGACAAAGCATGGATGACCTTATTTAACAAGCACATATGCATCACTTCTGACATGCCAGGCAGCGATCTCCAACTATGAATTCATGTAACACTTACAACAACTTCCTCCTCCTCCTCACCTCCGTTTTACAGAGAAGGTGAGTACCCAGGCGAAAACATCAGTGCTAGTCCAAGTCGGGGCCAGGATTTGGGAAGGCATGCTGGCCCCAGGGTCTGTGCTTATTCATTACACTGTGCTGGGCCTCAATAGAGAGGAAGTGGTCATAAAGCCACATTGCAGGGCACTCCACAGGGCTACCTACTTGAGGGATAGGAAATACCTCCAGGACTATGCCAGTCTAATATCAGCTCTCCTAGGGCATCAACTTCTCTGGTCTGGAGACATGGGAAAGAGCATGGGCTATGAATTCAGACAAACCTGCCTTAGAATCTTCCATTTTCCTAGGGAAAGGTATTTAATTTGTGGGGGCAGGTATTGCTTTCCTATCTATTAAGTGTTGCTTATGTAACCTCCCCCAGGATTCTGTGAAGATTAGCAGCAAAATACAAAACCTGCTCAGCAGAGTGCAGGGATGGAAGGATAGAAAGTACTCAATTAGTAAGAGCTACCTTGAATGTTTCCTTGTTATGCGGAGAAAGCTTTAGGCTTTTGGACAGTCGTTATGGGTCTCCTAGAGGCAGTTCATGCATACAGAACAATGATTGGCTAAAGGAAACTCTGTCCATGGACCAGTTTACCTTCTAGATTTAGTGGTCTGGGTTTCTTCCTGCCTCCACACAAGGGAAAGCAATTTTAGTAAGTGCTTGGTTTAATTAGTTTGTGTCCAGACATGCTCTCCCGGGCCCTGCATACACACTTGTCATCAGGATCATCCACCTATCTCTGGAAGGCTTGCTTTTCCAGAAGTTCAAGCCAAACTCTTGGAATAAGCAAAATTTTGATTCAGTAGTCTACCTCTCACTCCGGCTCTCTAGGAAGAAGGGGCTTGAGGTCAACCTCCTCTTCTGCTGATACAGTGGGTCAAAGGAGGATTGTCACCTTCTCACGGTATCTTTTTTGGCCCTTTTTAGCTGCTATGGTCCTGAGCTGCCTCTAGTCGGGAAGCTTGAGCCACTGCTCTGTGAGCTCAGAGCAAAATGTCTACCACAAGCTATGGAGGCATCCTAGATACTTAATAAACATTAACAACGACAAGAGACCAAGATGAGTACATGTGAATCTAAGCTGGAATTTTGGCCTAGGACATTTTCTTTATTCTACTGGTACTGAAATTCCTTTCAGGAACTGCACCAAAGGGTCCACAATGGGTAGGAAGGAAGGAAGTTGTATCGGAATACAATCCAACTGGCGCTGGGATGGAGGCTTTGGGGACACATTGCAGATTCAAGAGCATGCTGCTTTTCTTCAGTGGTTCTTCCAGAGCGGGGAAAAAAAGATGCAGTTTTCCCCACTCCACTGTCTACCCCCTCCTGGTGGCCACAGCATTTTAGTGGTGGCATTATTAAAAAGACCAGCGAGAGGAAGGTGGTGAGTGCTCTTGGGGACAAATGACAATGTGCAGTGATTATTCTGCACATTCAGCTGCTTCTCTCCACTCACTCTCACAAGCATACCCAAATAGCGTCCAAAGCCTTGACTGCATAGTTGTTCTGCTCCTGTAGCAATTGCAACCAAAGATGAAATCTTCACCCTCTGAAATCTAAGGCAAGATAGATGACTGCGTGATGGAAGGAAAGAGTGCACTGAGTGCCTCATTGATTGACCTGCCAGCCCATGAACGGTGGGTAATAAAAATTTATTGAAAATTAGAAAAAAAAAAGTCACTTATTCTAATTTCTCTGAAAGAGATTAGTGATGTTGCATATGAATAAGTCCCCCCTTCCCCAGGATGAAAATACCATCCTCCCACCAGCCAACCCTCCAAACAGCACGGATTTAAAAATCTTGCAATTTTATTTGCATATAAAGGCCGCTAGATATAGAATATCACAATAAATTTAAAGAAACAACTGCTTTCCTAAATCTCATTAACAAGATAACATAAAATAGAATAAAGCTCAACAGCATTTACAATGGGAAAACAGAAATGACTATTAGCGACAATATTTTGTGCTAGCGAAGATTGCATCGACACACAGTGCAAAATGGGAGGGGAGAGAGGAAGTAAGAAGACAATTCAGGGTATTTAAATAGGAAGGACAACTAAGCCTTATTTTAGTTAGCTTCCATCGCATCCATTTACGTCTATACACGCCTGTAACTGTACCTAGATTTCACTCAAGCTCTTTCAGACCTTGAGTTCTGGGAAAATGTGTCAGTTCGTCCAGAATTCTGATGTGCTGCTATCCAGCATCCCTTTGGAGTTGTACTGTCCTTGGCAATATTAAACTCCTACCTTCGTCATAATACACAAAAAATACTTATATATATAAACCCATATTGAAAAGGAGTCTGCACGCTCATTTTTTTAACCGTATGAAATACCTGCTCTTGACAGATTCCACTTCTGTATTTTTAAAGCTAAAATAATTTAAAAGAAACGAACAAACAATGAGACCTTGCATAACCACAATATGACTCTCACTAGCTAGGCCATCCTCTAAACGAGGGCCGTTTTCTTCCCTTGACACAGCCTTCTTTATAGTGAGAGTGTGAAGAGAAGTCTTTTCCATGTCTACTTCTGTTGAGAAGATTGCTATAAATCGGGGCCACGTCTGCAAAGAAAAAAAGCATTACCAAGAAAACAACAAAACATTAAAAATTAAAATACTTCAAACAATACTCTTAAACAGTTGTGCAAATCTGGGTTGGTTTTTAAAACGCTGTCTACCTGTTTCTTATTTTTTTTTCTTCCAGCTTAAAGCATATTAAAATAAGACTTTTATCACTTTTTAAAAGAAAGCTTGGCTGTCCTTTGGCGAACACTAACAATTTACAATGGCATGGCCTTTAAGAAAACAGAAGTCATTTTACAAATTCACAATGCTCCTTTGATTTCAAATGGATGCCCCATTTAAAAAAAAAAATAAAGAAGAAGCACAACCTCTAGCATCATTTGTGTTCCAACAATTTACAAAAAGAACTCACAGGATTTGGAAATAAACAAGTAAGAGAATGTAAGTTTATAATTAGAAAAATGGCAGTTTATAGACCTTCCCTCACATTCCAATAGAGCATTTAGAGCTTCAGGAACCCTGTGGGTTTGGAAGGTCAAATATAATTGGAGGGTTGGTCGGTTGAAAGCTGACTGTACACGTTGAGGCATTGATGTACGTTGTGTAACCGTCGGTCATGATGCCGTAACCTGCAGGGAGAGAACGTCACATTTACTGTAATATATACAAACGATAGTGATGGAATGTAGCCCTCTCAGGCAAGGAAAACAAACAAAAATGAAAACCTCTGTCAGTGGGCCCGGAGATGAAGTTCAGTTGAACCTTCCTGGATACGATGACTTTCAGAAGGTACTGCCCAATTTTATTCTGTTTTCCTTAAACGGTCTCCTTCAACGAAAAGTGACTTTTTTTCTTTATTTAATGTTAAACTTGTCGAGGAAAAGGCTGTGATTTTGTTAACTAGTGAGAATAAAGAAAAACATTTTTCCCCCTTTCTAAAATAGGATTTTCATTTCAAAGCCCTGTATTAACTACTGAGTTCTAGTGAATGAAATGAGTAACGTAAGAATTGCTCCTCAGGGACAAACACAGCCAAATTTCCAGTGGGCTTCGGGACAGGTGAGGAGGGGAAGGGTACTTATTGCATTGGGAGTTGACAGATGTGGATGTTCAGCTTACTTATCTATGAAATAATCTCTAGATTGCCCTCCTGAAAGTTAACCATAAGGATTTATTTTATCTTACTTGAATTGTGTGGCTTTCATGCTGAGTTCCATTTCATTCAAAAGTGTCAACTAACCAAATGTCCAACTGAAGTGTAGAAACATTACAGTTTCCTAAACTTACCTGGACACTAGATCAAGCAAAAACACTTCCCATATACAATATCAACCTCTCATGACTTATTGGAAGAAAGCTAAGAAAGTTTCCCTAGGTCTTCAGCATACAGGTTCCTTTTACAATTTTTAATATGTTGAAATTTTTAGCACATTTGCAAGTGTGCACATTTCCTTGGATACCTTGTCTTTGCCTTACATCCTCTGCAACTATGTTCGTAATTCTATGTCGGTATCAGGCTCTTATGGCATATCAGAATATAGTTGTGAAAAAATAAAATTACCAGGACTTGCAGAAATAACTGATAAAAGCTTTTTTCCTCCCATTTGCTAAAATTTCTCTAAGTAAGCCCGTGGAGAGCTTAATGAGGGTCAATGGAAAAATCTCTTAAGAAAAGAAAAGAGGCATTTAAAATCCACACTGTTTAGTTCAGGGGTCATAAAGTCTTGTTATCTCTCTCCATCAAGAGGTTGGTATCTGCCCTTTTCCTGCCCTCTTCAGCTGTCTTAAGCGAATAAAAGCGAGACAAGTTTATTTGAATATGATCTCCTCCTTTTTAAGCAAGTTTATTATTTGGGGGCTTCGGTGGAATTCCCCAATTGTCTGGCTAGTTTAAATCTAATTAATGATTTAAAAAAAAAAGATGAAATGCAAACTCATAGGCATGCTGCAGGAAACCTGATCTGTTTTCAAGATAACGGCCCCCCAGAAATGCTATTTAGATATGAGCTCCCAGCTCTCCAGTGTCCCCTTTCCACACCCTCCCCCATATCATACCTTAGAGAAGTGCCCTCCTTTTCAGGGAGCACAGCTCAAAGTCAAGGCAGGCTGACATCCTCTCTCTGAGAGCTGCACCCTGCTTTCCACTCACGCAGCTGGTACCTGCTCTTGGAGCAAGCTGAATTTTCTCTGGCCTCAGTAGGATGATTTTCAATATGCTCTTTATTACCCGCCTAACCAGGAAGACACTGGATTTGTGGGCTTTGAAAAGCAAACTTTGTTTTTTGCTTCGTCAGGCGCATAGTCTTAAACACCTCAACTTGACTGTAGACTCATAAATAACTCTAGAGAGCAGCCGTTAGCATGAGCTGGAGAGAATGTAGCAGCTGCCCACGTAAACACAGCCATCGCACGCAAGCGTGTGAAACTGAAAGTCTTGTAGGGTCAGAAAGCCTAAGGCTGCTCAAAGAGGGCTTTGTGTCTGTCCAAAAGCCCAGTTACCCCTAGTTTGAAAAAGGCAGGACAGACAAAACCCAGAGCTCTAAAGGTTTTGTGAACCTGACTCAGCTTACCTTAAAAGGCAGAAAACGGCAACTGGACCAGTTCCCATTTAGAGGAGATTTAATGATTCTATTTAATCTCAGTCTGTGCTAATAGCGCTGATGATTTCTGAGAAATCTGAAATAGTTTTCCGAGGTTAGTAAGAAAACGTCTACCTGCAAACCTGCAGGTTCCCGCCACTTCTGTTACATATCTTTCATTGCATGTCCAAAGTTATTTTTCAGAGAATGCCTTGTCTTCCTGAGTCTTTGTGTGTATTCCATATGAAACACAATATTTACAGGTAGGAAGGGACTATAGAAGCTTTAAATAGCTTCTAATATCCAAGCCATTTCTTCAAACTCTCTTAAGGAGAAAATTCACCCTTATGTACCTCGGGGTTGCTCTCCTGCAATGGTTATCAAACATTCCTCATTACAGCCCTGAGATTCCACAAGCTGCCAGAGGGAAGGGCTGGGTTTGCGGGAAAGTGGGCAGATGTGGCTGCTACTCTCCACTCTGCTTACAAGAGAGCAGTTCCATACAAAATATATACTGGCTTTATATCCAGATATTTCTTATAAGATTTTATTTTATAAAAGGGTTGCACTGTTAAAAAGTTTGAAAACTTCTGCTCCAATTATTGCCAGTTTAGCTAGGGTCTCCTCTTATAGAATGAGATCATGGATCTTGACATAACATGCTGTGAGTTCCTTTCTTCTGTTCTTACCTTCATGGATTCCACCAAACACATGGAGCTTGGGCCGGACTCGCCTCTGGACCGTATTTAACAGCTCCACACAGCCCACTCTTTGAAGCTCCTTTGGAACCCAGTCTCGAAAACCTAAGGGCAAAATGCAATCAATACACTTAATTTTCTTGCTTCAGGTAAGGTTTCATTTAGACTTTCAGGAAGCCATAACTCATGGAAGGTTTATTACATTATCTGTAATCCTAGCCTCTCCATTAAAGCTCACAATGGCTTTTAAGAAACTTTTCACTCGTCACTTTGTCTTCTTTAAGTTCTTGAATTATTTTTTTTTTTTTTTGGTTTCCATTTTTTTCTTCCTGTTAATTAACAATTTTTTTTTCTGGTGGGGGATTTGATTTATTCAGCTACGGGTTTCAAATCTTCTTCATGGGCTCAATGACATTTATTCCCGGCAGTCCCATAATATCTCTTTCTCCCTCAATTCAGTTACTTTTTCTTTTTTATTGTATCTTTCTTATAGCAGTTTACTTCCAAGATGGTTCAGAGGAGGAGGACTGGGAGGGGGCTGCCTGTACGCTGGCCACAAGATACCGTACTCTCTTTAGACACAGCGACTCTTACCCCTTGCTGGTCCTGATGACCACAGCTTTGGAAAGCCAAGTTCTTCCTCTAGTCTCTTTTCCAGCAATAGGCAACAATGTGACCTCATGGTGCCATCCGGCAAGCTGGGGCTAATTGACTACTTTTAAAGTAAAAGCCATTTAGTTCTTCACTTAATGCAGAAAATCCATAAAAAACTGACATCAATTATAGCAAAAGTCAGCTATCTGGATGATTATGGGCTGGAATGGAATCCATTCGCCTCAGCAGGATGGGGCATAAAAGAGGCGGGTGGGGCGCAAGGCTAAATTGTAACCTATGAAAATCCATTCCATAGCTCCGTTCGGTTATTTCTACTATTTAGAAATGACTGGGCAGAAAGGAACAGTTTTCTACTTTGTTGGGCCAAATGGTAGGCAGTCATATGTAGTGTCTCCATCAAGACATGTTAGCTGGGGTGCAGGGAGTGACCGGAGAGTCTGGGAAGGACAGATGAAAGTGAGGGCCCTAGCAAAAATCTAGAGACAGTTTTCAAAACTTTTTTAATTAGGGAAAAATTCCTTAATCCACAGTGATTGGCATATTACCTCATGGGTATGTTTTTCTTGAAGGGGAAAATGATTCTATTTCATATACAGGCACCTGAGAAAGCATTTTGCTCATACCATAATAGTAAAGTCTCACAGCACTGGGGCTTCCCTCAGCAGTAGGAAAGAATGCAAGGCCAATCTCCACGGCCCCCTTCCCAGTAGAGCAGTTTTGTGAGAATACCAATAACTGTATTAACTTAGGTTCAACGTTACCTTATGAAAACGTTGCCTGACCTTCTATTTTGGAACTCCCTGATGGAGATCGCACTCTGCTACACACAGCCACACTCTGGTTTATTCCTTACCACCAAGAGAGCCTCCTTATTAAGAGTTCCCAGAATGCTTGAATTCTTTGGAGTCTAGAATTCAGACTTGCTATTACTATCACTTGCTTCTATACCAAAATTAATTATTGATAAAGTTTTTGCATTGATTCTTCTTTTGGAAGTTATATTACACATAATATTCCAGTCATGTAAATGTCTCTATGCTGAGGATGTCCAAGTCCATGAAAACAAAAACAGCCCGGAGGAATTCATGCTTGCACCCAACTAGGCTGCTCTGTGGGTGCTCAACTGAGTAACGCATATGGATTAAATATTTAGCTAGCAATTTAATGATTTAGGTAGTCCGATGGTTGTAAAATATAGAACTTAATTAATTATGACTTGATAAATGTTGACAAACATAATCTTTTAAAACACAGGATGGGGTGCTATCGGGAAGGGAAAAAAGCATGAGAATGGTGATTCAGAAGTGTTGAAAAAGCAGGAATTGCTGATCTGGTGCAAATCTGTACAAATCCCACATCTGCAACAGAACTGGCTCCCTTTGCCTTTCTTCCCTTATCACTAAAATGTGCCGCCATGGCCTCCACCCTGGTCCTCCCTTCTACAGGGACCACTTCCTTTGTAAGGGAAGGAAAGCAGCACCAAGTGACTTGGAGAAGAAAATATCTACAAAGATTAAATTTGCATTGGGGTATGAGTATTTGATTCTTTTTTAATTTTTATTTTTAGACACAGGGTCTTGCTCTGTTGCTCAGGCTGGAGTGCAGTGGTGTGACAGCTCACCATAACCTTGAACTCCTGGGCTCACGTGATCCTCCTGACTCAGTCTCCTGAGTAGCTGGGAATATGGGCATGTACCACCACACCCAGATAATTTTTTTATTTTTTGTAGTGACAGTGTCTCACTATGTTGTTCAGGCTTGTCTTGAACTCCTGGCCTCAAGTGATCCTTCCACCTTGGTCTCTCAAAATGCTAGGAGAGTATATGATTATTTATTTTTCAGGCTGACAGGAGGGTAGTGACATGGATAACAACTCCCAACCACAAGAAAAATTGTAGCAATCATTTATATTTATGTTAAGTGTTTCCACCTCTCTCCAAACCAAAATGACCAAAAAAAAAGAAAAAACCTCTTTTAGTACTGTACACTCAAAAATTCATTAAGAGGGTAGATTTTGTGTTGTGTGTTTTTTAGCACAATAAAAAACAAGGAAGAAAGAACAAAGAGAACATTCCTCTAGTAAAAGCGAAATATCTGAATTTCCTGAGCACACCTTAGTTGAACAGGAAGTATCCTGGCATAATGAGTACTGAATAGATGAGGGGTCCATGACAGCCATGGTTGAAAAATGTTCTGTGCCTAAGCTTAACAGATAATAAGCTCATGAATAATTAGAAGATAATAAGTCAAATAATCATCTTCCGACCCGTAATCTGGGTCACTAGGGTGTAGCTTTGAAGCATATAGACAATATGAGCCTGGATGCAGGCTCAATGTGCCTATAGAATGAGTATCCTAAAGTAACTTTCAACATAAGTCCTCACTGAAATGCATTAGCTTAAAAATAAAAGATTCTTTTCTCAAATAATCAGCTCAAATGCTAAACTTTAAAGATCCCCCAGGTTTCAACATTATATGGAAAAGGAAAATGAGCCCCTTTGAACAAAAATTTCCATCATTTCATTGCCACTCAAAAGCCCCGTGATTGGGAGGTCTGTATCCTCCTTCCATTCCGCACCCCACCCCCTTTACTCCAAAGTGAATACAGTTCTTAAAATAAATTATCAAGAGCTCAAAAGACTGTGGTGCGCCATACTCATTTGATTTTTCATTGACTCAACTAAATCAAAAAATTTAATTTCAAGAACACCTGTAAGCCCAGCAGAACTGCTGAGTTTAATTATCATACTGGGTTTCTTTAAAGACATTCACTTTTCTTTCTGTATTCACTTTTTTTTTTTTTGGAGGAAAATGATTATGTCCCTGAAGTATTATTCATTATGCTTGGAAAAAAGGCCTCTCGGATGACAAAGGACAACCTTTGCTTCACTTACCTAGAGGAGGTCCATGTGTCATGAGTATGTCAATGCCCTCTGGGATGAGGTTCCACTTGTCCAGCAGAGACTGACCTCTGGGCAGGTTAAAGCCCCATCCATTAAACCACGGGGTCCTTTGGGGGAGATAATGCACATGGTATCAGGCCAGCAGAGCCATGTCTCTGCGCTGCAATATTTCTCTCTCGCACATTCCCCCACGGTTTGCATTGCTCTCTTTTCTCTTTTTGATGGTTGGCCCTGGCAGCGGGATGCTTTTTTGTTGACTGCTTCAAAACCGATCCATGTGAAAGCAAGCGTGAAGCCTACGAATTGTTCCACTAGAAAGGGGCACAGGAGCCTTTACAGTGGAGACTGTCCCAGCAGGCCTCTATCAAAATCTTGACAATGCTTTGTCTTCCCCCAAATCTCAGTGCTTCTTCAGATACCCAGCCCCGATCCAAAGCATTTCCACCCTTCCTATAGTGCCTCAGAGCTAAGAATTTCTTCAGCACTCCTTCTCCCTCCCCATCGCTAGGGAACTACTTCACCAGAAAGATGCTTACTAAAGTCCTTGGAGAAAAGAACAAGGGCTCAGAGGCAGAAACCTCTGTCCATTGAGATGTTTTTAATATCCCGGACTGAGATTTCTGAAAAAATATGGAGACTCTGAAATGTGAGAAGGAGCATAGTGAACAAAAAGCAAATGTGGACTTTTTTCTCCTGCCACGAAAGAGAAGATCTGGGGGACATCCCTAGTCACTCTGGAATACTCTCCTCTGATAAAGAATGTGAGCGTTTCACCATCACAGGAACTTCTGCTCCAGGAATGAGTTTCTGAGGTTAATGCTCTATGGAGAAGGGAAGGAAGTCTTTTGTCCATCCCAGGAGCATTTCTAATTAGAGCTGAACAGGTCTCTACTGTTTATAATATGGGTAATGGAAGAATGATTGATCTTTCTCTACAAATATTATAGGCTAAATAACATTAGATCTAAGCAGTTCCCAGTATTGTCTTAGTCCCAGATATAACCATCATCCTTTGAAACCGTTCTCTTTTGTTCTGTGTGCAAATTCCAGTTTGCTAGGGCATATACATGTAAAAGACAAGTCAGTTTTCCTGCTAAGCCCAACTTTCCCCTGAAGAGCTTAACCTGCCCCTTCCATGCCAAATGAAAGAGGTGACCCTTTGTACATGGGGACCCTAACCTTGCCAGTCACAGCTAATCAACCAGCGCGCACTCTTCAAGACAGTCATTGCCCAGACTGATCAGATTCTCTCAAGAATTTGAACTCAGAAACACTGACACAGCTTTTGTTTGGTGATGGACACATATAGTCGAGGCAGAGGTAGAAGGACGGCAATTGAAAGTCATGTGAAAATCCACGTTACAGGTGACAACCTCAGTTCCTACTGAGGTGGTTGAGAGAGAAAGTTCCAGAGAGAAGAGACTATGTGGCCACAGTCAGAAAAGAAAGTATCTGACTTGTTTCCTAACTACTCTCCAAGTCTCTAAGCCATGCTCAGGGTGCTCACCTGTGAGAATAATAATATAATAAGAGTGAACGTTATCATAGCTATTGTTTGTTTACTGCTTACTCTGTGTCGAGGTACTATTCTAAGCACTTTATCTGTATTAACACACTTAAACCTTACAGCAAACTCATGAAGTGGGTACTATTATCATCCCCACTTTGTAATGAGCAAACTGAGGCAGAGAGAGGTCAGGTAAACACAACTAATACCTTGGATATAAATCCACAAAGTCTGGTTCCAAAACCTATATTTGGCCACCAAGCAATCTCTCTTCTAATATAGAACCTGAATTAATTTATTACTTGCCTTGAGTGAGACATTTCTGTATACTTTACGTTTGAGTATCTTGTTGCTTGAAGCCAAATGAGCTCTACACTGAAATAACATATCAATTTCATGGTCCTGAAATCTAGTTATAACATAGGGGAGTGGACACTTGTTGTGTTTGTCTGTTCAAATCTTTCTCCCTTCTTTTGGTGACAACATCTGAATTTCCTTTGGAGGACCACTCCTCCCACTCAGTACATATGCTTCTGGTAAGGCTGACTCCATCTCTGCTCTAGGATGAGGCAAATATTGCATTTTCCTGAACAGTGATCAGCTTAGGGATGTACATATGACCCAACTTGGATCAATGAGGGCCATCCTCAGGATTTTGCTGGTGCTACCCAAAAAGAGGTCATGGTTTCCTCTCTGGGATATCTGAATCTCAAGACCTATGTAAGCCTGAAATCACCTGGGAGCTAGCTTAGCCACCATGCAGGTAGCCCCTGCTTGAGAACCAAACTACCGCAAAGAAATCCAAGACAAGAAAGAGAAGGCTCTGATGATATTGTTGGACATACGGATCCAGCTGTGCCTGAAACCAGTTGAACTTTTCCTTCCAAACATAAGAGCCAATAAAGTCTTTTTCTTTTTGTTAACTTGAGTTAGGTCTTGTTTCTCAAACTGAAAGAATTCTAATATGTAAAATAATTGTATGTAGTGTACCTGTGGTAGGCAATGATGCTCCCACTACCAAATGTCCATGTCCTAATCCCTGGAACCTGTGAATATGTTACTTTACATGGCAAAGGGGAATTAAGGTCACTGATGGAATTCAGATGACCATAAAATAGGGAGCACATCCTGCATTATCCAGGTGGGCCCAATGTAACCACAAAGGTCCCTAAAAGTGGAAGAGGGAGGTGGAAGAAAAGATCAGAGTGACGCAATGTGAGAGGGACTCAACCTGCTGTTGCTGGCTTTGAAGACGGAAGAAGAGCACCAGAAGCCAGGGGATGTGGGCAGCCTCTAGAAGCTGGAAAAGGTAAGAAAAGAAAACCAAACCTCCCACAAAACCTACAGAAAGGAACGCAGCCCTGCTGATACTTGCATTTCAGTCCAGCGAGACCCGTGTCAAGCTTCTGACCAATCTATTTGTAAGATAAATACGTATTGTTTGAAACCACTAAATTTGTTGTGTTTTACAGCAGAAATGGAAAGTTAATCCATTACCTACAATGCCTGAGCTGGCTATAGCATACAGGGACGGTGTGTGGCCGTGGGCCTTACTTGGTGAGTAGCAGATGCTCAGTTAGCACAGCCCCTCCAAGCCACGCTGTCCTGATTAGCTAGTTGTGATGCTTTTGCAATCCTTTGAGGAGAAGGCAGTGCTCACTGTCTTACCCTAGTCTTCCTCGGAGGCATGAAGCCTCTCAGGCCTGGGGATGATGCCTGCTAGACCCTTGTAGAGGGCGACTAGTCAGTCTTATTCTCTATTATCTTCTAAGACTCTCTGTCCTCAGGTTCTTAGACATTTTCATTAACATCTAAAGTAGAGCTTTCCTAGTTTGGGATGTTCATCCTTCTCTTTTTTTTTTTTTTTTTTTTAGACAGAGTCTCACTCTGTTGCCTGGGCTAGAGTGAGTGCCGTGGCATCAGTGTAGCTCACAGCAACCTCAAACTCCTGGGCTCAAGCGATCCTACTGCCTCAGCCTCCCGAGTAGCTAGGACTACAGGCATGCGCCACCATGTCCGGCTAATTTTTTCTATATAGATTTTTAGTTGTCCAAGTAATTTCTTTCTATTTTTAGTAGAGACGGGGTCTCACTCTTGCTCAGGCTGGTCTCGAACTCCCGACCTTGAGCGATCCACCCGCCTCGGCCTCCCAGAGTGCTAGGATTACAGGTGTGAGCCACCACGCCTGGCCCATCCTTCTCTTTAATTTTACAATGACTCTCATCCAAGATTTGTCTTAAAAGTAAAAAATGAAACAAATAGGCAACTTCAAAACCCAATGAAAATTCTGTGACCATTTCAGCCAAAAAGAGACAGAGACAAAAATAAGCAAAAACCTCTGTTTTCCTAGATTTTGAAAACAAGCTCGTGGGCCTATGGTTCTTGTCTGGATGGCCAATAAGGAAGATTTTGAAAGAGTTCCACGTACACCCAAATAGTTGGTACAGTGAGGGACTCTGATTTCACTCTCAGTCTTTTTGAGAACAGTCAGCCTCTGAACCCTTAAGACACCCAGAGTCGAGGGAACAGGACTTAATATTTTCAGTCTTTTCAGTTTTCCCATGTAGAATTTTCTTTTGGAACCCCACAGCCATATTCCCCCAGGAAACACTATTTTATAAGTACTCTGTAAAAGACAAGACAAACTCATGGTCTGTAGATACCCCAAATTTCATTTGGTTAATGTTAAGCTTATGACAAAATCCAGAAGTTTCCAAGATAAGGGTAAAAGGTTAAAAATGTCTGGCTTCTATTTTGACTCAAATCTGTACGTATATGAGAGTGAGTGCAGTTAAGTTATAGGAAAAAGAACATTTATCAAGTCCCTGATGATGTGCTTTACACAGAGCTTTTACATAGATTATTGAATTTAATTCTTCACGGCAATTTTTAAGCTAAGTATCACCAGCTCTATTTTAAGCTAAAAACCTGAAGATCGGTGATATCAAGGAACTTGTCCATGTTCCCAGGACCAGTAAGTAGAACCAAAATTTGAACCCAGATCTGCTGGCTCCACAGATCTGTGTTCTTCCCTTACACAATGCTAACTAAAACCTTCTAGCCCAATTTCAGTTTTGGCTCACACATATGTAAAGTAAAAACATGGCTGCTCCATACAGTTTCTTAGGGTGTGCACTGCACAACTCCAGGAGGTACTATGGCATTGTGCAATCGAGGTAGCCCTTAGTAAAAACATGATGTGATATGGCCTTTCTGGGCACTTTCCATTCCTCTATATCTTCTAGGTAAGGTCTTTCCACAAGACAGTGACACGCAATGGGAAAAGCTGGCTAGTGATAGGCTCTAGAATTATCCCAGCAAGGCATAATATATGGGGCATAGAGAAGTGGAGAAACGCGTGTGCTAATTCTCATTCTGGCATCAATCCACTAGCTCATTTGGACCATATGTAAGAGAAGGACCCTCACTGGTTGAGTTTCCTCATCTGAGGAATAAACGAGTGGGTGGACTCAATTACTGGATTTCAAGATTGCTTGTAGGCTGTAGAAAGCTCATGCAGAAGCCCACTATGCAAAGCAGGCAAATGCAAAGGGGTTCTTGCCACAGGACTGGGAAGAAGGGACTCGGATGGAGCCTGCTCACTCACTCAGCCCCCTCCTTTTTACTATCCTACGTCTCTGAGCACAGCTGGCCAAACCTGGTGCTTGATGATTTTTTATGATCTAAATATCCTAATGTTTTATAATTTTGTGTAGATTATCAATATTCTCAGTAATTGCTGTGAATTTGCTCTCAGTGAATTACCCAAATTGCCTGTGAGGGACCAAGTCCAGTGTGGGAGAAGTATCTGTACAGAGCAGGGGCTGAACATGTCAGCATCAATGAATAATGCTTTATCCAGTTGAGTTTCAACCTGAAACACGAAACCCCAGCAGCAAGCCCATCAGAGGATCATTGGAAAATATGTGCAGGGCCAACCTCCAGAGACCCACAATGGGTTTTGTTCTGTAGCAATGGGAGGCAAGAGGAAAGAGGGGAAGGGGGGAGGGAGGAATCCAAGGGAACAATGTCTATTGCCTTAGCCAAGGACTTAATAATTAGCTGTGACTAACAAACACCACATGGGAACCAACTTGTAAGAAAATGTCCCACAAAGTACCCTATTGCCCGTGGGCCAAGCTGAGCCTGCAACCCATCCGATCCCAGGGAGGGATAAGAAAACCCTGGAAGGAAGGGAGCAACTTCATCTGCCTAAAGCCACTGGACCGAAGACTCAGATGGATAGAAGCTGAGGATGCTTTCAAGGCACCCTCCCCCTTGCTCTTGAAATCATAGGCACTTGGCCTCTCTGGGCTAGAATTCCAGGGGCAGGGGCTAAGGGAGTTAACATAGGCAGAATTTGTTCCAAATAATGTCAATACAAAACAGGTTTTCTCTATGGAAGTTGAAATGAAATCGCCGCAAAGGTCATCTCTGTTTGCAGTACACAGTGTGGTGGCACAGGCAGAAGGGAGCTGCCAGCCGTAAATCTGGGGAGGCTCAGACAAGCGAATGGCTGTTTACTCCCCTACAAACTCCGGTGGGGGCTGGGCATGTCCTAAGAAAGCAGGATTTGGAAGCAGGAAGTTGGTGTTTGTTGTGCTCAGGTGAGCTACTGGTGTTACAGGTCAGTGCTCACGAATTCAAAATGGACAGACAGGTCCTGAGCTGGCTGCATCATAGACTCGGGTTCTTATTAATATGGTGTCCTGGGCGCCTTCTGCAACCATTAAGGTTTGGAAGCCCTGGGGCAGCTCCACTGGGGTTCTACACAGAAGCTGTGATGGGAAAAGTGCAAGGGCTCACGAAACACCCAGACTTTTAGGAGCTGGCAGGCTGGCGGTGCCACCTAGTGCCATGAGGATCCAGAGGTGCTATTAAAGTTAGCCATTCTTATTTTGCAGGCAGTGGTTAAAAGTGTGGATTATGGAGTCAAACAGACCCATGTTCAAGTTCCAGGCCTGCCACTTACTGGCTTCTCTGAACTTCAGTGTTCTCATCTTTCAAATAAAAGCAGAATATCTGCCTATGTGGATAAAGTGAGCTAACTTATGTAAAATTTTTGGCAGAGTACTGGCACAGAGTGTTAATGTGCAGCTTTTAATGTATGTATGATATGTATTATCAATATACATGAATGTGTGTATATACATGTACACACACACAGAGTTGCTCATATGTTTTCTTCCTAGAATTTCCCGAGTAACAGCTCATCAAATCATAGATCCTCCTGCTCCAGATTTCTGAAAAAGTCCCTGATGAATAGACACGCATTAGTAGATGGCTAGACAGAGCCTGATCTCCTCCTCCTTTATTAAAAGGCATTTCCTTGTTCACTTTTGAGTGGAAGTTTTTCAGAAAGGCATTCGCTCACTTGTCCGCTCACTGGCTCGCTCGCTGGCTCAGCCTTGCATAGACAACTCCGTGGAATGCAAGAGCACGGGGCAAACCGGTTAGTCAAGGCTGCTTAGCAGGCTAGTACAGGTGGTTAGATTTTGACAAGATCTTAAATTGGGGAAGTTCAGAGATGGGGTTACCTTGGGTCCTTGGAATATTTATAATAGGGGGCACAGAGAGATTCACTGGAGGAATTGACAAGCTACTAATTAATGCATCACGGCTGCCTGGCACCCCCATTAAGCAAAACTCAGAAAGCGGGAGCCAATTTTCACATACACTTTCTTTTCTAAATGGTAGCCCTTCCGAATTGCAGCCTTCTTCACGCCTGGCACTCTCAGCCGCCAGTGGCCCCTCTCCGACTGCACAGGACACCAGGTCCAGGAGAAGCTAATTTAACCACCGCTGGTTAAAATCATACTGCACTTCACAGCGCCTTTCACATGCCATGAAGCTGTCATGATAATTCTTGATCTCTAGCTCACCTGACAGCTCGGCCCTCCCTTGACTGCAAAGCTTCCCCGTCAGTTAGAAATAGCGGTTTCCCTGGCACCAGATGTGTCATCCTGAATATCCAGATGAAAGGCAGACACCTGCCCCCTGCTCCCTCCCCGCCCTGCCTCGTTTTCCCTTCTTAGCTCTGGATTTTGTTTAGGAAGGCAGCCTTCTCCCCACCACCCTCAAGTCCCTCCGCCTGGCAGCTGGGAAGTTACTCTTCCGTGCAATTACAGAGATGGCTTGTGTTAGCCCACAGAGCACCTTCGCACCTTGTGCAGCAGGGAGACGCACACACCGATTGGCACTGCTGGGAGAGGGAGGGAAAACTTCACTTCAGGGCAGGATTTCCACCCCTGTGCAGCTGCTTGGGAAGCCTGCCCAGCCCCAACCACGGGCTCAGCTGCCTCCAAAGGGCAGTGCCGCCTTCTCTCTCACCAGCTGTCTAGTCCCATCTCCTCGCTATGACTTCGTAGCTTGGTCTTTCATTACGAGGTCCGTGGGATGAAAAGAGATACTGTATTGATAAAGGGCAGGCCTGGGTGAATAATGTGGTCTGTGTATTGTGGACAGAAAAAGAACAAATTGTGCCTGAGGTAGTCACCTGAGCCCCATGAGCTGAGCACGGGGGCTTCTTAAACCAAGGCAGTGCACGCTGCAGTCTTTACAAACACACCAACTGTGACCCCCTTTTTAGTAACTAATAAAGAACAAGTATCAGAATTAAGCCTCTGTTATCCATTCTCCCTTCTCCTACTGGAAAGGAGGTGGCGTAAGAGGAATTTGTCTTAGAAACCAAGAAACAAAAGACACCATGACCTGTTTTCGAACTTGGTGTGTTCTGAATTATTAAAAATAATAGTGTCTGCCCAGCCCTCCAAAGCATACCTCCTTTAATCTTGTAAACAAGTTCATATCAGGGAGAGGAATACTTTCAATCCGTCTCCTTCCATAAGGCTATGAGGAAGACCATGCCCATCCATCATGCAAAGAGAGGCTGACAGGGCAGAGGAAGACCATGGCAGGACTTCTGTCTCAGTGGGCAGGTGAAGCAGATTGGGCATGCCCTGGTGCTTACAGAAGTGGCTCTTTGTTTTGCTGCTGAGGAAATCAGAGGACGAGGTACCACGGTGCACTCTGTTAGAACGAGGGCTGGCCCTGCTCAGACCTGGGACCCTGATGAGAGGAAAGGCCCTGACCTGGGATCTGCACTGATGTCCAAGCTCTGGCAGGGAGAATTCCCCAAAGAGGACATCACAGCCCCATCATCCAGGTTTGAAAGCAAAAGGGAGGCTTAATAGATAGTGGGAAGTAGGTAAAGTAGCATTTGTCTCTTTTATTTTCTTTTTTGTGGTGATCTTTTTCTATTGTGATAAAATATACACAACACACAATTTACCATTTTAAGTATGTAATTCAGTAACATTAAGTATTTCCACAATGTTATGCAACCATCACCTCCATCCATCTCCAAAATTTTTTCATTATCCCAAATAGAAGCTCTGTACTTAAACACTAACCTCCCTTTCCCCCCCACCACAGTCCCTGGTAACCACTATTATACTTTGTATCTCAATGAATTTGGCCATTCTAGATACCTTACATAAGTGGAATCAGACAACAATTGTCCTTTCGTGTCTGGCTTATTTCATGTAGCATGACGTTGTCAAGGTTCTTCCATGTTGTAGCATGTGCTATAAACTCATTCCTTTTTATGGCTGAATGATACTCCACTGTGTGGGCAGGCAGTATTCATTTTCTCATCTAAGGTTTCTGAATGCCCTGTACGTGCCAGGCACTAACCATGGCCATAGGGACATGTGGATAAAGAGTCTCTGTCCCTTTCCTTGTGAAGCACACAGTTATTGGGTTGAAAGCCCAGTGAGGATGGGCTGGGTGAGCTACTTCCCGGGGCAGATTCTCATTCAACAGACATCACCTGGATGCCAACGATGAGTGAGGTTCTGGCAAGGGAGGTGCTGAGAAAACAACTGAATTTCCAAAACAAATGTTCTGAGTTTCCAGAACAAATCCACAGCCAGCCATTTCATAGGCAAAGTTGTCTTGGACAGAAGTCTTTAAACTTTGGCCTTCTTTTCTAAATAACCTAATTTCAGAGGAGCTTGGGGAACATCTGAACGACGTGAGGATTAACTCAGCAGTTCCAAACGCAGACTGGTCCCAAGGTCAGGAGGTGACTGGGGCATCTGTGACGGGACTGGGGGAGGGGCCCTTCCATTTCCTCCTATACGTTCCCTAATAAGACTCTGCAGCTGAAACCAGGACCACAAAGCACAAAACCACATCCTACCAGAGACAGCCTGCGAGGGCAGTGTGTGTCGCATGCCTGGCTGGCTCCAAAGCACAGGACGAACCGGACAGGGGAAGAGGTGGGAAGACTGCCAAGTGCTCCGGAACCTCGGCAGAGAACACCTGTGCCTCCCCTGCCCCCTTTCCTACCCTTCATACGTCTCACAGGATCCAAGCAGGTAGAGACTGTTTTTCTAGCTTGGATTTCCCAAAAGAATAAGAAAAAGAGGAGAAGTAGATTCAGGATTAGCTGGAGTTTGTCTGGTTACCTAGTGAACTCTCAAGAATTGATATTAATGAATAAGGATGGACTGATGAAATCTCTGCCCCCAAATAGAGAATAATACACAATTTTATTGTTTTAGTTCAGAATGCATTTGTGTGTGTGTTGTTACACATTTATGTTGCCAATGCTGGTTTCTTTTGTATACTATTTAATATTTTGGGGTATCAAAGAGGCATAGCTGGGGAGGATTTCACTGCTACCTGAAAAACAAAATATACCCAAAAAGATAATTGATAAGTAGACAATAAAATACTATGCAGCCATTAAACATAGGGCAGATTGGAAGCTCAGTGACTGCAGTCTGATTCACTACTGTGTTCCCATCACCTGGCACAGAGCAAGGGCTTAAGTATTTGTCAGCTGAGTTAAGAATGAGTGTTCATGAAGGGTTTGCAACTTCATGAGAAAACATATATTCCTTGATGGCCAGTGGAAAAGCAAAGTATTAGCATAAATTCAAGCATGTAAAAAATGCTTAGAAAAAAAGAAACCAACATGCCCAATGGCTATCCTGGGGCGGGGGGTAGGGATTATGAGTGATTTTTTTTCCTTTCTTTCTATTTGTCTATTATTTTTTATGTTTTCTATAATGACTATATATCATCTGAAAAGAAAAAAAAATTATCCATTGTGAAACCGTCCATACAGGTGGAACATGAATGAAAGAATTTGGAGAATTCAGTATCCACTTAGACTCTACTCTTTGGCTGCAAGGCAATTTCCTCCAGGGGGTAGGGAAATTGGTGGATTTGGGAGGTTTTTGCTCAGGAAGCTGACATAGGGCCAACCTTCTTTCTCTCTACTCCCCATTTCTACTTGTGGGAACAGAAAGGCATCTTTAGCAGCTGAAGTCTTATATTTGTTCAGGTAATTCAATACACGTTTACTGAGCACCTACTTGGTGACAGGCACCACTCTGTTGATGGTATACATCTGTCATCTGACTGAGAAATTTCGTTTAAATGTAGATAATATTATATATCTACATACCACTTTACTTATCACAAATCATTCTTACATTTATTAGTTCACAATAACCCTGAGAGGTGAGCAAGATATTAATTGTAGGGAAAACAAAGTACAGACATGGGAATTTTAGTGACTTGCCATGGGTCACCTATGCTGAGGTGGCATAAATAGATCTTTGTAGTGAAATGATTAAGTAAGCAGGGTTAAAAGTTAGACAGGTCTGGATTATATTCCCAACTGCTTTCTACTTAGCAATGTGACCTTGGGCAAGTTCATCCATCTGACCTCAGTTTTCTCATCTATAAAATAGAGATAAGGATACCAATCACACTAGTTTGTTGTGAAGATTAAATGTGATAATGTATGTAACATATTTAGCAGAGAGTCTGCTCTATATTAAGAATTAAATGATAACTCTTGTGTTCATCATCATGAATGTTAACATCATTGTAAATATTAATGTCATCAACCCCGTGGTTTGTGTTCCCTAATTATCTTCTTCATATCACCACGAAGTTTACCTTCCCTCCACTTTTCAGATTTAGAATGTGGACACCAAAGAATTGAGTGGATCCATCACAAAAGCACTGGGACGATGGCATTTGATACAGGTGGGCCAGCTTTGAGTAATGGGAAGACATCAACTTGAGAGTTAGAAGACAGGGGTTCCAGGCATGGCTCTTTCAACTAACTCGCCATATAATCAGGAGCCAAGTTCCCTCTCTGAATTCCTGCTTCCTCACCTGTGAAGTGGGGATAAAAATTCCCATGAAGTTTGCAAGACTGTCAAATTCCTGTATAATCTGAGTTGCAAATAAAAAGAAAGCACCTTCTGATGAAATGTCTTCAAATTCCCATGTCATTTCTTGTCTGCGTGGCCTGTTTGTGCTGTTTGAAAGCTCAGAGGACTTGGAATAGGTGACAAATAGGTCAGACGTAAGTTAAAGTGTCGGCCCCATTTATCTGCCATTCTGGCTCTAAACGACTAGCTTCGGTCCAGACCGATTTAGTAATGCGAGAAAACTGTAACTGCAAACAGGCGGTACACACAATCAGAAGGGTAAAAAGCTTAAGCTGCTCCTTCAATTCAGAGGTTAAAGCAAGCACACAGACCCGGTGTCTCCCTCACTTCTTGCCAGCCAACCATATATTATTAATTGGGCTCAGCAAACATTATTGAGCGCCTTCTACTGCAGAACTCTCTGGAAAGGTGCTCTGGGGAGATCTAAATACAAAGCGAGGCAAAGCCCCACCCTTCCCCAACCTGCCATCTGGTTGGGATAACAAGATCGTCAGAGGCAAAACTGTCTCCCCTATCTCTGCCCATTAAAATTTCACTGAGCCCTCAAGGCTCAACTCATAATTAGATTTTCCCCAAGAAGCTTTCCCCAATCCCCTCATCCCTTTGCTTAACTCTCATTTCTGGCGTTTATCAGACTCTGCATTTTTACTGGCTTATGTGTGTGTTGTAAAAAAAAAAAATTTATTTCCCACCTCATGCCAACAAGCATTTGAGTCCAAGTGTGTTATGAGTATGTCTATCTTCCCCAATGAATTGTGAACCATGTTCTATTTATCTTGGTGTCCCCCAAGATCTAGCACAGGGCCTGACACAAAATAGATGTCAAGAAAATATTCATAATAATGAAAAAAGGCAAGACAGTTTAGAATAAGTGCCCGAGGGAGTGAGCTGATAATATGTGTGGCTGGAGGTTAGGACAGGGCAAGACAGATTGAGGTTGGGCTTTTCAAAAGCAAAGGCCATTTAAAAATACTGGATTAGATATGTCACAGGCCTGTGTGGCCCAGTGTGACAGCCACATGTGGCTACAGAGCATTTGAAATGTAACTAGTCTGAACTGAGACGTGTTATTAAGTGTGAAACATACACCGGATGTTAGATACTTCATCCAAACAAAAGAATATGAAAATATCTTAATAGTTTTTACACTGAATACATGTTTAAATGATAATATTTTGGATAATCGGGTTAAGCACAATATGATATCTAAATGAATTTTACCATTTTCCTTTAAACCTTTTCAAGTGGCTACCAGAAAATTTTAAATTACTTATGTGATTCAGGTTATATTTACAATGGACAATGCTGTCACAAGCCGTATAAACGCTTATACTACGATTCATAACCGCTGTTTAGAAGTTACATCCTAATGAAATAATCCAAAAGTAAATTGAAATGCTATGAACAAAGTCATTCACTACAGTGTCATTTTTAAGACCAAAATATTAGAAACAATTATAGTCTAAACTCTGAATAAAAACGGAATGGTTAAGAAAATTACCATTGTTGGACTATCCAATAAAATATATATTGATACTATGTAAACATTAATTATGAAGACTAGGTAGCAACACAGAACATTCTTAAGAAAAAATGTTGCTTGAAAAAAGAAAAATGAGCCCACAGCACACAATGCGCACTGTATCGGAGTCTGTCCGATCTGCACGTGGCGTGTTCTTTCATTCGCTCATCATAAATTTTCACAACTATTACTGCACCTGTACTCAGGAAAGGTCAGAACCGGAGATGAAAGGGGATGGGGCGGCAGCCAGGTAAACGGACAATCGTATGTAAAAATGGAAACATATACAAGGTGAGATGATCACCTCAAGTCACGCCTGGGTTTTCCCGAGCTAAGCAATGGCTGGGGAAAATGTGAAGAAAAACAAGAAAGCTATTCTTTCGGTCAGGTGTGATATGGGTTTTTCCTCAAATTCCCAAGCTTTCTTGGATTTTTGCCTTGAAAAGGCAGACTGGGGATTAACATCTGACTCCACGGTGAGCCTCTGGCACGGAGCGCGTGTTCACTGTTGGCTGCGTGAGGAACCAGGTAGCGCCTAGCAGTGAGGCTCTGGGCTCAGACCTGGGTCTGAACCGGCTCTAACACCTCCAGGGGTGTGAACTCTGAGTTGCTGTACCTCTCTGAGTCTGTTTCCCCACGTGTAAAATGGAGATAATTATAGTATCTACTTCGCTGATACATTGTTGAGAACATTAAATGAAATAATCCACAGAAAGCTCTTAGCAGAGTGCTTGTCATATAATAAGCACTAAAGAAATGCTGGCTTTTTTATTATTATTATTGTAATGATTAAGAGAATAGCTTGATATGTAACCAATCAGAATGATAAAGTAGAAGAGTGGAACCCGCCTGGTCCCTACGCTACATTCTAATTGTTCTGGGTCACTTACTTTCAGTTTCTAGTGTATTAATACGGCCATTGAATTTATTCGACCAATGTTTCTTCTTCATTTTTTTAATGCCTTGAAGGATGATGAAATTATAAATGTTTTATATAATGTGATATCGATATAATTTAACCAGAGAATTATTTAGGTCCGCTGTCTTTCACCCAGCAGCATAACTTACAAAAGCCAGACTGAACCCTCATTTCAAATTTCACTTTATTTCTTCTGAGGGTGTCTCTCATTTGGTTCCAATCTATTCAGTCAGAAGAGTAAGCACAATTTACCAATCTTCAGGTAACCTCTCATTAGTCAAAAACAAAACCAGGTCAATTGCTTTGTTGTGTCTTAAAGTGATCCTGATGAATTCAAGAAACCTTGAAAACAAACATTTCATTCTTTTAATACTCAGCCCTGCTCTTTTCTCTTATTACTAAGCAAGTTTGCATGCAAACAGACTCTGTTTTATAAATAGAACATTGTTCAAGGTTTTCTAGAGGTGTCTGCTAAAAATAAAGAGGGTTATAGTTTACTTCTTTATAGCTTTCAAAACAAAACAAAACAGCCCGAGCTTAACTAAATGTGTTATATTTCATTTTTGAAAGGTATCTTTGTGTGAGCCAGGTTTGATTTCTTGAAATGAAATTCCCCAGAAGTTAGATTTCCTATGTTTATACAAGGTGTGCCTGTGTAAAGTAACGACACTACAGTGTTTGGGTTTGTTTTTTTTTTAAAAACATATGCCCCCAGAATGAATGCAATTCAGTGATTCTATACTTCCACACTATAAAATACACACACAATTACTTTTTGAAAATGTCTTACTTGGAGGGGTATAATAATCATTTTGATGTACAAAGTTTTAGGTTATTTGCTCGCAAATCAACAGCATTACTTGGAAGCTGAACCTATGGGTCCTAAAATTGTGAACTACGTTCTAAACTCTTTCTAGGTTGCCTGGTTGGAACTACCGTGTCATGCTATGGAAACAATGCCAGGTTCCCAGGCCGGCCCCAGGAGCCAAGGTAATTCAGATGATGGCAAACATATAATATTAGGACAATGTGAACATGGAAAAAGGCCCGTGATATTCAGCTCTGGATGCCACGGACACATCTCTCCTTGCTCTGTTCAGACGGGGTTCTCGATCTCCAGTCCGGTGGCAGCTCTAAGGTATGGGAGCAATGATGATGATTGGAGAGGCGAGTTAGGCATCCTGGTGTAATTTTCCAGGGCAGTATTTTCCACACTATGTCCAACAGATCTGATCTGCCGAGATTGTTCCGGATCAAAAGGGTTCTATGGTTAAATAAGTTTGAAAAAAAATGCTTTTGCATTTTCCTCCACCTTTGAGATATAAAGTGAACATTATCATAGTAAAGACTCCGAGAAGCTCTGCAGAGAAAAAACTTGTTTAAATTGATACAACAGGACATATTCCAAGCATATGAAGCCCTTATCAATCGTGTCCCACCCTTTTTTTAATAGTATCTATTAATAATAGCTACATTTACCTAAAGCATGCATGTGGTGGGTACTGTTCTAAGCACTTTACGTACATTGACTCATTTAATATGCACGATATCCATTTGAGGTTGATGTTATGATCAACTTTCTTTTACACAGGAGGAAACCGAGGCAAAAAGAGGTAGAGACTTCCTAAGTCACATGGAGCCCCGTTCTTAGTAACCATGCAAAATAAACCCTGGAAGCCAATTTCCTTGAACATCACTTTAGGAAACACTGTCCAAAAAGCAGGTCCAGCCCTCCCTGGACAGCCCCTGTCATGCTTTCTTCTCTTAAATTGGTCCCCTCACTTTCATGTCCCAAGCCTGTGAGTATTCGGAGGCTGGATTTGGAGGTTTTCTAAGGGTTACATATTTTCCTCTTTTGCAACAGAGAAAGACAGAATCTGAGGATGGGTCTTTTCCCACAAAAGGCTGAAGAAAGCTTTGTCCACTGTTCAGAGGAAATCCAGGTTTACTCTATTCTGGTGAATTAGTTTCCTAGTGCTGCCACACCAAATTTCCTCAAACTTGGTGGCCTCAAACACCAGTTTATTATCTTATAGTTCTGGAAGTCAGAAGTCCAAAATTAGTCTCACTGTACTAAAATCAAGGTATTGGCAGGGCTGGTTCCTTTTGGATGCTCCAGGGGAGAATCAATTTCCTTGCCTTTTCTGGTTTCTAGAGGCTTCCCACATTCCTTGGCTCCTGGGCCTGCATCACTCTGACCTCTGCTTCTGCGGCCACCCCTCCTTCTCTCACTGACCCACTCGTCTCCCTCTTTGAAGGACCCCTGTGATCACACTGGGCCCACCCAGATAATCCAGGAGAATCGCCCCATTGCGTGGTCCTTAATTTAATCACATCTGCAAAATCTTCTTTGCCATGTAAGGTAACATTCACACGTTTCTGGGATTAGGCTGTGGACATATTTGGGGAGGGGGTCATTATTCATCCTGCCACACTGGTAGTGACCTGTTGGTGAGCTGAAGAGCAAGAGGACAGGGACCTGGAGCTGGCAGGGGGAAGGGGAATGCAATTCAGTGATTCTATACTTCCACACTATAAAATACACACACAATTACTTTTTGAAAATGTATAATAATCATTTGATGTACAAAGTTTTAGGTTATTTGCTCACAAATCAACAGCATTACTTGGAAGCTGAACCTATGGGTCCTAAAATTGTGAACTACGTTCTAAACTCTTTCTAGGTTGCCTGGTTGGAACTACCGTGTCATGCTATGGAAACAATGCCAGGTTCCCAGGCCGGCCCAGGAGCCAAGGTGGCTTCCCCTTTCCTTCCCTACCCCGTTACCATCACCACCAGCTCATCCACCATGGCCCTGAGCAGAAGAGGTGAGATGGAAGAGGAGCTCAGGCTGTGCTTCTCGAACCACGCTGTGTTTTCCCCCCAGGGGCGCAAGACCTGGATCCACAAATCATCCTGGTTTCTCATCCTGGAGCAATGATTTTCCTTAAAGATGTTGAGAATATTCATATAATACAAGCGTGTATATTTCTGGTTCTGTTTAAAAACAATACATATATTTTTATCTCCCTGGTTGCCAGAGAGGATGGAGGTGGCACAATCTATCTCCAACAATAACAGCGATGTTTAAATAAATGAATACCTGCGACATGCTTAGATCAGTGACCAACACACAGAAGGCTCTCGATAAGCGTTACCATTCCATTTTGTTGTTATTTCACCACCACTGACACAATTACATAGTCATCCGCTGGGTGCTTTTGCTCCTTTTAGCCTTACAACAACTCTGGCAGTTAGGAACTATTATTTTTTTTCAGTTTTACAGACAAACAAATAAGAGAAAGTCTACAGTGTTTAAATATCTTGATTAGGGCCATGCATCTGACTGGCAAAGTTGGGATCCAAACCCAGATGTTTGCTTCCAGAACCCCAGTTTCAATGTTTCTATTTCTCCTTCAAATCTGCTACCCAGGTTCCTCTGGGGCCAGCAGAGCGTGTCAGAATCATGAGTTAAATCAGAATTAGCATAGTTTCTGAGTGAGTTCCCAAGGGGCTCTTGTTTGTAGGCTGAGTTATTAATTCTGCAAGAAGAAATTTCTGCTTACTTCCTTGTTTTTGTCCATGCTTTAGAAGGTGAGGGACCAGAAAGCTTCTCTCTGGAAAGTGGGTTATAAGTGCATGGGATCCTACTCTTCTGAGTCACCTCTACTCTCTATCTGGTGACACATCACCTCTCGTGTGAAATGGCCACAGCCTCTAGCTAGTCAAATACTTTCTTCTTAAAGCCTTTTAAGGAGCACTACCAAAAGAGGTGTGCTGTCTTTTTCAACCAATGGAAATTTCTAGAAGTCAGATTTTTGCTGGCTGTCCCTAAAACAGAAAACTTTGAACCAGTGGCAGTGACATTCATCGCAGTAACTATACATTTGGAAGGATATCTAATATATGCACAGATTCGTGCTGCTTCTGAGGATTCTGGCTAAGCATACCACCTTGAGAAAGAAAGAAAAACATACTTCCTGAAATCCCACAAAGGTGAAGAGCAGGAAGTTTCATGAGTCTATCAGCGGTGACAGCCTGACCATCCATCATCCACACCCCTTCCCTAGACTGGAGTCTCTCAGGGCTTTGTGAGCCGGCAGGAAATGGTGATTGGAATTTCCAGCTCTGCCTCTACCAACAGCTGTCACCCACCTCCTGCCCCCTCCCCACGTCAATCCATGTGGGACGAATCAGTAAGTGGCAGAGCTGGGATTTGGTCTCAGGTCAGCCATGTCTGTAAACCGCATGCTTTTTTCCCCTGACAAGGTACAGGGCAACGGATGTCGGAAAAGCATGCTCAGTGTAGCACAGGAGGAAGACACTAAGATCAGGAACCACGAGACCTGGGTTTTACACCTCAGTTCTGTCACTTGATGCAAGCTACAAAACTCCTTTACGAAGTTGTTCCTTCATCTGCCCATGAGTGCTGAGGTTTAGCACTTTTTTCCCCACTGACAACATAATTCTCCAACCTGAAATAACAGAGCTTGGTGTGTGAATTACTTAATTTTCCTTAGTGTTTGCTTCACTCTCTAAACTGTAAGATCGAGGAGAGGAGGCATTTTTGTCTTTACTGTACCTCCAACAGTTCCTGCTGCATATTAGGTATTTGATAAATCTTTATGGAATTCTGGAGAGGTAGCATCATGTAATGCAGTGTGTCTCAAACTTTAGAGTGCATCGGAATCACCTGAAAGGCACCCTGCAAATTTCTGTAGGTCTAGGATGTGGTCTGAGAATGTGCATTTCTAACAGGGTGCTAGGTGATGCAGATGTTGCTGGTCCTTGGACCGGAGTTTAAGAAGCACTGCTGTCCGGGTTAAGAGCCGGAGTCTGTAGCACCCTTCCTTGATTCAAAGTGCTGGCTGTCAGCTTCCTTGGCCTCTCTGAGCATCAGATTCCTTATCTGTAAGAATGCAGATAACAAAAGCACCTACCTCACAAGGTTCATGATGTCAAACACTTTCAACAGCCTGATATTTCATAAACATTGTGTTTGCTACTCTTATTATGGTGGGATTTTTCTCTCTTGCTTTGATATTTTAGCCTGTGTTTACATTAGTCCTTCAAACAACACAATGAGTATGTATAATTCGGAAATCCTGGACCTTACCCCAATAGTTTCTGTGGACACGGCTGGAACTCATGTTTTTCCCAGTAAGGCTTATGTGGATTGGGCCTTAGCTGAGAAACAGAAGGAGATTTCTCATTTACCAAGTCAATGTACCTTTAGATTTTTACAGTGAGCACCTATATTTTCCAAATCAGGCAACATCTAGGTCCTAGAGATAAACAAAGGTATTACCTCCTGCCTAGAGAGTGTGACATGATGGTCATTCTCTGGTTGGTCAATGCCACGACGGCTCTCACCTCTCTGAAATCACCTGGGCTGGCTATGGGAGGTGCAGAGAGCTTCCTCTATTTAAGCTGAAGGAAATTAGCAGTGAAACAAATTAAAACAACAATCAGATTTAAGTGGCTTCTATCAGGAAATTAACTTTAATGAATATTGTCATCACCAGGCCTACCTCAGCGTTGCTGGGCTCACAGCGTTGGGATGCAATAAAAAACTAGGGCCTAAATGCTAAGTTGCCCACTCACAGCTCAGGACGGGTTTTCCTTTTACTACTTTATGTTTGCTTTAATATGTTCCTTTCCCTTTTCATTTAGGTTTTTCTGATTCTATTAAACTGACTGCACACGTTTGCAAAGGTGTAAAATTATCTTATCTGAAATAGAAGCTCAAAAAGGGACTAGGAGATGGATTTCCTTATGTTGTCATTGACTCTGAACTGAGATCTGAAAGCTTCTCTTTTCCCCATCAAATTCCAACCCTAGAATGGCAAGAAGGCTTGGAAGGGGGTGCTCTGTCCTTCTAAATAAGCCCTTTCCTTGCAGGAGAATAAGAACCTGCCTCGTTACCTAGGTGCGGCTCCATGGGCTGGGGCTCTTCTGGATCAGCACTTAGTTGAGTTCTAGCCTAAGTCTAGTCTCTAGCCTTCCTCCACCCAGTAGACTTGTGGGCATCCTTCACTTAAAACACCTCTAGACTCTGTGCTTTGAAATTTGGGCCTGGGGTTCAGCTGTCATCTTGACTTGCTACCTCTGGAAGATCAAGAGCAGAGAAGGGAGGCAGATAGAAGGAAACTGACCCCACTGAGGGATCCCCTGACTTGTTAACAAAATGAGCCTCCAGGGCCAAGGAGCAGGAATCTTGGGGGAAACAAAGCTGACGGGGCCTGGTGACCTAACCCCGTCCAACTGATAACAGCACATGATGGGCAAGAGCCAGACAACTGAGTTTGAGTCCTTACTGCAACACTTCAAAGCTGGGTGAACTCTCTCAAACCTCCCTATGTCTCAGTTTTCTATTCCATATAATGGGTATAATAGTAGTTCTTCTACCTCAACAGATTATTGTAAAGCTTAATTAAAATATGCAAAGCACTTAGAATGGCACTTGACACACATTAAATGCTAGGTGTTTGTTAATAAATAAAATATATTGAGCCCTATTATGTGTCAGCGATTACCAAGAAATGGCTCTTACTCTCAAGGAATTCATGGTCTAGTGAAGAAGACAGATTTGAGAAGAAGTAACCACAGTGAGGTGAGTATGGAGTGATAAACGCCAGTTGGAGGATAATGATGACAGCTTCCATTTATTATTCCCTTTATCCTATTAGGTGCTTTTGCATTTGTTCTCTATTTAATCCCTATAAGAGTCCAGCAATTGAGGTACTGTAGTCTCAAGTTACCTATGAAGAACAGGGCTAAGAAAGTTTACGTTAAGTTGCTGACCTAAGGGTCAAAGCCGAGTGGCTGAGGTAGGATTTGGATGCAGAGCTGCATGACTTCGATGTTCACACTCCTTCCCTTGGCAAGATAAAGGGGTGAGACACTCAGGAAGTTCTGTGCCATGTGCTGGTACATCCCAGTAGAAACAGGTGGGGCTAGAGGGTAGGAGACCTGTTCTTTTGTTTTTTCACCCAACTCCCTCATGTTTCAGCTTCTTTAAGTGAAAGACATTACTAATTGTGGTCCTACTTGCACTGCCTCCCAGAACTACTTTGAGATCAACAGGGCAGCCCTAAAAAGCACGTAAAGTGCTGGAGAAGAATAAGATGCCCTAACTCAAAACCTCTTAGCACAATGGCCTTAAGTGATTGATCAGCCACCCTGTCTCTTCTTGGCCCTTTACCACGCAATTGTGTCTCCTCTACCAGACTGCAAGCTCCTAGCAGGCAGGGACACTACCTCCCTCTTTTCTTGTATCCCTGTGACATCCCTGGTGTTAGACACAGAGAAGGAACATGCTAAGTAGTTGTTAAGGAACAAGACTCCAGACAAAAAGAAATACTTAAGTAGAACCAGACAAATGTGTCCAAGGAACTCATAGAAGAATGCAGGATTTATTGGAACAAGACAGGGAGAACCAAAACAAATGAAGTGGGAAAGGAATGGTGTCTGGTTACGAAGTTTTCCAGGTTCAAATAAACCGAGGTTAGGGCGGCCCTTGTACTTCCAGATTCAGGAAAGAACAAAATCTTCAAATCTCTAAAGGTCTGCCAATCACTAATTATATGGCAATTATTCTATTTTGGGCTTTTGCTAATGAGATCTGGGAAGTGTCTTAATTACCCAAAATTATGAAAATAATTTCGAACTTGACTCTAGGGCTAGTTTTACTCCACTTAGGAAGTAAAACATAAGTGAATGTACACGGGGTTATTTTTTATTAAGAAATAGTCTGCATTTGCTGGAACTGTAGGCTCAGATGTTTCCTATTGTAAACTCAAGTCTATGGCATCCTGGTACTTTAAAGTTTGAAGTTTCAGGCATAATTGCAGTGTCACTATTATGTTCAATAGGCTGCTGGTGGATTTTGGTAATTTCCATAAAAATGTGATCTCTTTATGGTGCCCTAGAAATGCCCGTCATTGCTGAGTGTAGCATGGTACAGAAGCGGGAGTAGACACATGAAGGAACGGCAAGATTATTACATAGTATCCTTTTCCTCATGAATTGCCTCCTATAGCCCAAGTAAAAGGGAACTTCCTCAGATAATACTACATCCTATTTGCGTATACTTTTGTGATTTATAACCTGTTTTTGTGGTGTCATAAGGGAAGGGAGTTCAGTATGGTAAGTAAGAAAACAATTCTTGGTTCTACTTATTAACTATATTGCCTTAAGCAAGTTACTTACCATCTCTGTGCCTCAGTTTCCTCAGGTACAAATCTAGGTATTATTTGTATCAATCCACAGGGTTAATTGGAGCGAATACATGTCAAGCCCTCAACATACCCTAGATTAAGAGTCAGCAAACATTTGCCCATGGGCCACATCTGGCATGCTGACTACGTTTGTAAATAAAGTTTTATTGGGACATAGACATACCTATTCATTTATGTATTGCCTGTACCGTCTGTAGCTGCTTCTACGCTGCAATGGCAGAGTTGAGTAGTCACGACAGAGGCTGTATAGTCTGCAAAATCTAAGATATTTATTAGCTGGTCCTTTACAGAAAAAGTAAAAGTGGGCCCCTGTTCAAGACAGACTCTACAGCACAGAATAAATGATGGTTATTAGGGCAGTTGGAGTGCAGGTAATAGCCATTCTGCAAATAAAAGAAGAGAAACTCAATACGCAAGATAGCAAAGCTTATAGTGCCAGGCCAAGAATAGCCTTCGACCATCTGACTCCAAGCTCAATGTTTTTTCCACTACAGTCTACTGACATGTTCATTTCACTCAATAAACAATCAGGGCTGAGTTGGCACTGGTGCCCAATCAGTGGCTGAGGCGTCTCCTTTGAATTTTGAATGGAGTATGCCTGTGTTTAAGTCCCACCAGCTCAGAGTCACCACAGTGACGCAAGCAGAGGACGCTGAGAAAGCCAACTACGACCATGTTTTCCAAAGTGTGTTCTGGTGAATAGTATTATGACTTGGCTTAAAAACAGGGTGCTGTGGTCAAACACATTTGCAAAGAGCTGAGTTAAACAGGTTTCTTTATTGCAGGACTTCTCAGAGCCTTTAGCACACTTTGAATCTCCAAGAGGACAGAATGAGCAGCACTTTCCAAACCAATCCATTCCACGAGTTATCTAGAAGAACTGCTGGTCTTCAGAGCATTCTTTGAGAAATACTGCTTTTTGGTCTCAAAAATAGTATTTTCCAATTTCTAGGAAGGGACTATAACTCCCCATGCCCAGATGACATATTTTTTTAATTAATTTAAAGAAATTAAAACCAAAGAAATGCCCTTTTAATTACAGCTGAAGCATTTACTGACCAAATAGTCCCCAGGAGTTATTGTTAGAAACACATGCTTTCCGATGCCGCTGAGAAAAGATTTAAGTAGCAGTTTATTCTCCTTCTAATCTTCCCAGACTTTCATAATTCTGGGTTGACCATGAGACAATCAAGATCATCTGTTCTTATGTGGAAAATCAGAGATGGAACAAGTGAGAGATCATATTTTTATACAACATTTGCCACAATCCCCTTCTATGGAACCAATCACTCTTAGAAACATCTGCCATGTATGAAATACTTACAGTTGACTACAATCTTGCGGTAATGACTTAATTATTCCTC
The DNA here is from genome assembly GCA_963575035.1 of Avahi laniger. NCBI lineage: Eukaryota > Metazoa > Chordata > Mammalia > Primates > Indriidae > Avahi > Avahi laniger. The sequence continues at coordinate 65,294 of CAUYSK010006898.1, read as the reverse complement.
CAAAAGATGCCCCCTTATTCCAGGAGCCTGGCAACAGATCTGTGATTCTGTGGTTTGGTCTCGTATTTCTCTCCCACTGTGTCCTTTAATTCAATCCCAACTACGAAAGTGGGAAACATTTCTAAAGCTTTGGTCTCCAAATGCTTTTCCAGCACCACAGCCTTCATTTTCTTGCCTCTCTCTTTCTCTCTCTCTCTTTTTTTAACATATGTTTCCCCATTCCTAAGGTCCAGTGGGAACAAGTGCTGAGGCCCAATCCCCAGGCTGGGTTAGGCTGCCTTTTTATTCCCAACTTATAACTCTAAAGCATTCACTTCCCTTGACATTGCTCCTTCTCTGCACTGTATGTTCATGGCGCAGAACCCCGTCTTGTTTACCACCGTATCCTTGCAGTCTAATCCAGTGCCTGGCACCTCAGAGATGTGAAATCAAAGTTATGTTTGCTGATCTCTGGCTCACTGGAAAAACCGGCTCACGGATGGCAAGAAGGGAAAATTTCCTCTATTTTCAAGACACATCGTTGAAGTAGAAATGTAAGAATTGTTGGAAAGTTGTAGAAAGAGGTGGGAAGAATCTGAAGAAAACTAGAGAAGATCCCTCAAGGATGGCAGTTGAAGAAGAAAATCCTGAGACTTTGGAAGAAGAAAAAGAGAAGAGTGATCTTCAGACTGAAATACTTAGGGAGTATTTTAGAGAAAACAGAAATGGAGCTTCACTAATGAAGACCTACAATGTGGGTACTTAGTCATATAAAATCTGTGAGTGTTTGTCTCTGAGAATTGTCTCTGATAGGACAAGAGTCTACAAAAACACTGGAGAAACGTGCTCATTCTGTACTACGTGTGAAACGGTGTGTCAGAATAGCAGGGAAATAGGGAGAAGTGAGACTCCTTTCCAGATATGACCAATCTCACGGGTTGGTAGGGGTACCAGACATGAAAATATTTAAAAATAACGTGATAAAGTGTTGTCATTCATTCATTATTTCATTCATTCAGCCACACAATAAACATTACTCAGCACTCATTGTGTACCTCTCAGTGTGTTACAAAGAGGCTAGAGTGACCAACTCCACTCGGGAGAGTCCCAGAAAACATCACATGCTAGGTGGTACGTCAGCTGACTATCCTTGGGAGCTCTTTTTTATTTTTTTTAAATAGTTGTCACAATTAAGCTTTGATTCTGATCTGCTTTGGATCAATCGTGTGAAAAGTTCTTCAGATGTAATATAAATGTATCCCTTCTTCACGCACGGACACACATACTACTAAAACCAATTCTTCTCCACACCTGCTTCCGTAGCCACGCTGCTGGGGACCTAGTGGGAAATGATACATTTAGAAAAATCGTAAAATAAAAAGAGCTTTTATGATGAGAAGACAGCAAACATAACAGCAGTTAACACTCGGTGAGCGCTTCCTGCTTGCTCTGCGTCAGGCTCTAGACAAAGTGCTTTTAAGTGCTGGGGCTCATAATTATTACTTAGGTATTGGTATCTTCTGTTTTCAGTTGAGACTTCCATGGCTTAGGGAAGTTAGGTAACTTGTCCAAGGTCACCCAGCACAGGTGCGAGTCCCTCTGTGGTCTGTCTGACTCAGGGTCAGGGTTTGTCTCACTGTGCTCCTTACAGATCACTTTCCCATTGTAGGAGGGGAGGGAGGGAGGAGGAGGGATAAGAGGAAGGGAGGGAAAGAGAGAAGATGGTGGGTGGGGACACAAAGTGAAGGCAGACAGGTGAGAGAGAGACTCAATATTCTAAAAGGTGTCATGGTAATTGAAAACTATCCAAACTGCAGTCAGGATCTAGGTTCAAATCCTGATTCTATAGAATGAACTCAGGGAATAGGCAAAGCTTTGTATGCAGTTGGGGGTATTAAATAGTCGCTTCCTCCTCTATCATCTTCTGTCTCAACAGAATGACCGGTAACTACTTAATAGTTTGATGCATTTCTCTGTCCATTTGAAGATAGCATGAGTCACTGACACTTCTCACAAGGAGGACTGCGTAACTAAACAGCAAATTCCTGGTAAACATGGCTAAGCCTACCTCACACTTCTCCCCACCACCCAGATGCTTGGAACAGTGTGCTGCCCTCAATTCACACTGGATAAATGAAAAAAATGCAAATTGCAAACAGACACAAGATCTTCTGGAAAAAGCACTAGTCTCAAAGCAGAATTAGCGGCTTTTTTTTTTTTTGGTGTTATTGTTATCTCATGAGAGTTAAAGCAAAATAAATTATTTTGAAAGAAAATTGACTAAAACTTATTGAATGAATTCAAAAACAAGTCCATAAACAAATGGCTATTCACTGGAAAAATCAAAAAGGGACCAAATGGATGGAATCCTTGTGTTAAGTGAAAATTTGCTCTTAAAGCATGGAAAGGTAGAATAAATGAAATTGAGAGACAGATCTGCCCTGGCATGATCTGCATTCCACCTGTATCGTAAAGTAATGAAAATAAAGCCATGTGCTTGGGGCAAGAGTTGTCACTTTCAATTGCTCCAAATTGTTTTGCTTGTCTCATAAAGTGCTTCGAATATATCAAATGCACTTGCCTTTCTGAAGGAGTTCATAACAGGACTGGAAATTAACAGTGGTTTCTGAATTACTCTCCAACACACAAAATGTCATCTTTTTTCTTTTTTTTTTTTTAAGAAAGGGTACATTTTTCCAAGATGACTTAACTCCATGATGATTAAATCCATTTAAAATAAACATTCCAAATAAACTCACCTCAGGGCTGAGACAAGAAACAAAATGTACATTTAGTGTGACCCCAAATAATGTTATTTATTCTTTTTAAGTCAGACTTAAAAAGAATAAATAAACTCATTTTTAAAAACACATGTACTATAATTTTGCTCCATTCTACCTTACTTTTTGTTTTTTTAGCTGCACATTTTGAGCTGTGCTGGTTTGTTGGAATTTTTCCCACTTATTTAATTTCTTCTGGTTAAAAAAATATTTATACCAAAACATTACAAAATTTTAGATGTACTCATGATAGCATTATTTTCTTAAATTCTCAGCACTATGTGTGACACGGAACCAGCCCCTGTCCTACCTTAATCAAATAGATTTCAGCATATCCTCCAACTTATTTGTTAGGGATTTCTGGGAGTCAATGATCATCCACATTGGGATGAAAGAACAAGACACATGGCAATTTCTTAACAGCAACTACATTAATTTCTTTTCCTCATTGGGAATTGTGAAATTAAGTTTGGGAGGGATAACAGTCCCTTTAAATCTCCCATCTTCTCTTCCGCTATTTTTCCCCTAACAACACCTAGTCTAGGTATTCAGTCATTGCCTGAATGACCTGTGACAAAGAAGAAAATAAAGAGAACAAAAACCAGCTGGCCTCATTACCATGTCCAGAAGGAGAACTCACTCACTAGGACTGAGGAAGGGCTCTAGGTATGCAGTACGACTGGCATAGCTGGAGCACCGTTCAACCTTCTCATGACATGCAAGGGAAACAAGGCTCAAGGGGCTACCATGATTTGTTGACGACCTTAGACTTACACAGGAAACTGGATTCCGCACTTGCTGACTCCCAAACCAAAAATCTTTCCATTCCACCATTGGACTGGTATTCAGGGGACCTGAGTTATAGTCCAGTCTGCCACTAGTTAGTGTAATCTTTCTGTTATTGTGCTAAAATATGCATAACAAGCAATTTACCATTTTAACCATTTTTAAGTGTATAGCTTAGTGGCATTAAGTACATTCACATTATCGCACAGCCATCATCACCATCCATCTCCAAAATCTTTTTATCTTCCCAAATTGAAACTCTATACCCATTAAACAATAACTTCCCCCACCCTTCAGCCCCTGGCAATTGCCATTCTACTTTCCATCTTTATGAAATTGACTACTCTAAGTACCACATATAAATAGAATCATATATTTGTCCTCTCCGGCTAAGGATTTCATTTAGCATGTCTTCAAGACTCACTTGTTTTATATATGTGTTAAAATTTCTTTCCTTTTTAGGGCTGTATAATATTCCAAGGTAAGTCTATACATTTTGTTTCTTCATTCTTCTGTCAATGGATACTTGAGTTGCTTCTACCTTTTGGCTGTTGTGAATAATGCTGCTATGAACATAGGAATATAAATACCTGTTCAAGTTCATGCAATATTTTATCAAGCAATTGCTCTCTTCCCATAGAGTCACTATTATCATCTCTAAAATGATGGATGTAGAGTGTGCACCTTCTTGAGGTCCTTGTTTTTTCCAATAGTACCATCATTTCTCCATGAACCACCCAGTATTTCACTCAGCTAGTTGCCTACAGCTACAAACCCAGCCCAAATTTAGAGTAATACAAAATGAATAGCTTTATAGTCAAGGTCAACATTTGCGAGTTCCTTTCTGGCCCTGGGAATTCCAACTGTGTACAGAAAATGGGATACGTTAGGGGAGATTGGCAATTTCCCTCTCCTACTCTTTCTTCCTGGTGTTTTCCCCATTGGGAATTCCTCCTGTGCAAAGACTCTTCAATCAGCTTAGCCTGGCAACCATTTATTGAGCACCTAGCAAGCATCAAGCTGTATGCTAGATGTTCATTGGCTTGATCTCAGCACTGTTCAAACTATTTTTCTTTGGAAGAAAGACACTGTGATGGAAAGGAACATTTTTAAAAGTATTAGATGTTACCAGGCATGCTTAAAAAGAAAGAAAAAATTTACACATTGAAAAAAAAAAAACCCATACAAGTAAGCAGAAGAAACAAATAGCCTTCCATCTCCAGGCATCTTTGTCCATGTTTCTTTGCAGGCTACAGCCTCCATGCTTTGCCAGGCTGTTCCATTCTTCCTTGCAGGCAGGATTTTAAATATCTACAAAGCCTGCTCGGTAAAGCAATTAGAGAGTCCCTTGTATATTTCAATCTGGCTAATGGCTTCCCAAGCCATTCCCTTGCTAAAGAAGTACATAAGAGCAAAGGCAGCCAATGAGCACCCCTCCGATTCCACACTCCCTTAATGGAAAGCAAGCAGCCCAATTTGTTTGCCAAGACTGTCACAGCCTTCCCCCACCACTGCGAGTTCCGGTCTAAAACGACTTTTTATGTCCAACTTACTGATTTCCCTGAAAACAGCAATGTATAATGGAAATGTGGACATTTAACTCAAGTGCTCTTTGGTAATGGTTTTGCATTAGCCTTCCAAAAGACAAAGCAACCACAAAGTTAACAGATTGTGTTTTCTAGCAGGGAAGGAGGGAAGGAGGGAAAGAAAAGCTGTGGGAAACAAAAGGTCATTTTATTTGATCACGTTAAAAGAACAGGTTTGTACTCCATGAGCTGGGCTGCATAAACAAAGAGTCATTCTGGGCAGAGCGGATGCCGTTTGTCAGGTGGGCTCTCCCTGCCCCAGAGAGCCTGGCATTCAAGTCCTGTCTGCCTGTGACAGAGTCCCCTGGATCGATCAGCAGATCAGAAGCCATCCTGGGCTGCTGCTGCTGCACGTCGTGGAATGTCATACAAGTTTGTAACTTCTGACAGTCTGATTTGATAAAAATCCCAAACCCACAGTAGCCCATTATATGGGCAAACTATTCATTTTATTTTCACCTCCTTGTCGTGTCAGTGCGGAGGTCATCTAAAGAGGAGGCCTAATTAATCAATCTGTCAGAGGCAATGAGGAGGAGCATGTTAATAGGACTTTTATTTCACCCAGGAAAGCGGCGGCCTGACAGGGACGGGAAAATATGGCCCTGGTGTTGCTGTTTATTAGCAATGCTGAGATCCGTGGTAATAGGAGCCGAGCAGCGTGCGGGTGATAAAGTGTGAAGTGTCAAGAAGCAGCAGCAACTAGAAATTAGACTGACAAGAGCCGGCTCGCTGGATATTGATAGCTGATAAATAGGAAGCCCGGTGCAAAGGGGCACATAAAAGAGGGTGGCACTGCCGACGAGGGTTTGCGCAGCGGGGCGGGTCAAGGAAGAAAAGGCAGAGTTCGGGGTTTTGTCCTTTGCTGATAGCTCAAGGGGTCTGCTTCAAAACGAGTCTCCACTTCAATCAGCCAGTACTCCTGAGCCGCGGGTCTCCACGAGTCCCCGCACGCCCGGTGCTGCGGAGGCAAAGACGCACCGGACGCCGCAGGGACCACCGAGTGCCGCGCTGGGGAAGGGGATCCCCTTCAGAATGCCACAGAGCTACAGACCTTCGAAAGAGGAAATTTCGTATTTACACGGAAGACACAAAATTCACATACAATGACACGGGGTTACAGAACCGAACCCCACTCAGGAACATTTTCAGAGGGAAGCCCCGGCTTATGACGAGGGAAATCCTTGTCTGTTGTCATCACCGATTATCCAGGGGATATTTTTTCAGAGGTGAATGAGTCAAATCACCGGGGCATCGTTTTCACCAGAGGGCTAAGGGTTTCCACTGGGAGACTAGAGATTGCCTCGGTGTCGCTCACAGGGACCCCCACCTGTCTCAGGCTTCTGCAGCAGTTTCCCCGTTGCTGGGGAGGGAGCCCTGATGTTCAGAGAGGTCAGCCGGCCCAGGACCCGACAGCTCCCAGAGGGGCTGGCCTCTCAGACTTGAGTGGGCAGCGGGCGCACCTGAAGAATTCCACAAATACACAGCACCGGGGCCGGCCCGGCAGCCTCGCTCTCCATCTCGGGACTGAGGCCCAGGCTTCTGATCATCTCATGGCTTCCACAGATTCCCACAGATTATCATGCTGCGCACTAGAGTTTTACAGCTTTACCACATCTCTTCTTAAAACAACGATCAGGACTGCAAGGAGTCCAACTTGACATACGAGGAAATGGGCTTTTTAGGGAACTTTCTTCAACAAAAATGAAAGGCAAAGGGTTAACATTTTTATTTTTAGGAGGCATTACTTGGGTTCAGAGGAGAACACTGCATTATTTTAAACCCCTGCTCTATGCTTCCTTCCACAGCACTTAGTGCAATTCTTAACTCTGGGTTCTTGTTTTAGTCATCTGTTTACTTGATTGTTTTCTAGTCTCTTACTAGATTTTCAGTTTTCCACAGCAAGGGACTGAGTCTATTTTATTCCTTAATGTATATCCATTGCCAAACACAGTGCCTGGCGCATGGCAGGTGTTCAATAAATGTTCACAGAATGAATGAATGCGTAAATGAGTAAACGTCTCCAAGTACAGCTGAAAATTAACCAGAATAGCATGAACCTTACAGTTTTGCTGTGTTTATATAAAGAAGGAGTTCAGAATAAGCTATCCCAAAATATGCCACTTTGGCATAAGGATTATTTTGAGCTGAAGGCAACTGAGAATTGACAGATGCAGGAAAAGTTCTCTGCTCTCCCCTGTTCTACCCAAAAGCAGGGCATAAATTTTCCTTTGTGATGGACGGTGGTATAAATTATAAATGCCCCCTCTACTGTGCCAGGATGAAGAGAAAGGCCCTATCACCAAAGCTGAGGAGAAGGCACGGAAATAAGTCTGCATAAACAGACCTTACTGAAATAACCCTTCTCTTCCATTAGTTTCTCCATATATTTCCTAGTCACATTCCCATAATTTATCTGCCCTAGAAGCCCAAACCCCTTTCCTTTGTCTAGTCCCTTCTCCACAATTTATTACCCTATGTTAAAATTGTACATAAGCCCCCAAATCTTAACTACTTGTTTGGGTTTTCACTTATTTTCTGTGGTGCTGCTGTGCAAGTAATAAAAATAGTAATAAACTTGTATGCTTTTTCTCTGGTTAATCTGTTTATTGTAGTTGAATTTATAAACCCCAGTCATTAAACATAAGAGAGTAGAGGAAAGGTTTTCTTTTTCCCTTTCTACCCCTACAAGAGGGATTCATTACTTCATTTCAAAATATTAATTGAGCATCTATTACAGCCAGGCCCTGTCAGAGCCAAAGATGCAGAGGTTAACCAAAGAACCTTGGCCCTGCCCACAAGGGGTTCTGCAGTCTCACTCCTTGTTTAGATCAGAATACGAATAAATATAATGACTCAAGCAATATTAGTAATAACAGGCATTATTTATAAGTTGTTCTTATATTTCAGTCACTGCACAAAATAATTTACATACATTATTTCATTGATTCTCACAACTAACTTATAAATTAGATGCTGTTATTGGTCCCATTTTACAGATGAAGATCTGAGCTTGTGAACTTGGAGAAGTAACCTGCCAATGACCAGAACTGAGCAAATGGGGGAGCTGGGATTTAACAACTGCTGGTTCTGATTTCAAACCCTATATTCATAGGACAAGCAATAAGGCCACTCATAGGTGGTTCCAAAACACCCAATAAACAGACCCCCAGAAAAAGAATAGCTGAATATGTGAATTTCCTAGGAACCTGTTCTGCACCCAAGTTTTGTATCCAAGAGTTTAATGACATATGTTTTAGTGGAGTTTTCCAGTTTGCAAAGCATTTCCACATAAAATGACACATTCCACCCTCAGAGAAACTCTGTAAGAGGGAAGACATAGAATATTAATGCCTTTTTCGGAAGAAGTAATGTGCTCAGAGGGGGTTTGGCTCGGGGCCACACAGCTGGTAAGCAGTAGAAATAAGTCCTGAACCTGGTCTCCTAGGCTCTCAGTATCATCTTAATTTTTGTACTTAAAACATTCAGAAACTATCCCAGTGGATGCCTGGAAAATAATCTGTGGGCAGCACGGTATCATGAAATGTGAGAGCAGCTCGGTGTGGTAGCAAGAGCCACAGGGGTTCTTCATCCCAGCATCGCCGAGAACTAGCTGTGGGGCTCTGAGCAAATCACTTCCCCTCTCTGGGCCTATGCTTCTTCCACTGTAAAGATGGGGAAGGGGACTTTGGCTATATGCTCTATAAAGTTGTTTTCTAGATCTGAAACTCAATGTGAAGCTACATCTCACCCCTTTTTTTGTTCTCCTTTTGGGCTTCCTTTCTTCACCTTTTAGCTGCTTTTATGACATTGGGGGATTAGATGTGACAAAGCTTAGGCCCCTCATAACTAAGGACCTTGGCTTTCCGGCCTCAGAAACACAATTCCCCCTGCTAACCTGACCCACCTGCAGTTTGAAGTGAGAGCTCAGAGTGAGGGAGGTGGTCTCTGCCAGCAGGCAGCATTTGCTATGACGGATAATAGAGATTCCAAACGCCCAATGTCCTCTTATTTATCAATCAAACTTGTCTGATTCAGGGATTTTGCTGCTAAGATACCTTTACCTTAGGGCCAGAAATGTAGTCTATTTAGAATCTCATCAGGATTCTACCACCAGCACCACCACTCTATGAGAGATGCTATTCGAATGTTAAAAGAAACCTGAACTACAAAGGTCCATTTAACTTTTACCATTTCCATGTGTGTCTCAACAATGTCAGAGGAACTTTCAAAAGGATACACTGCTTTATGCTGTGGGACTCATTATCACACAGTTTCAAGGGGTGGGGAGGGGACATTTTCAGGTGCCTGCAAATGTTTGCAGATTCATCTCGCTGATTGACAGGCTGCAGTGGGGAATCCAACTGGAGATTTGGAGGCAGCAGACCTGTGTCCCAGTTCCAGCTCGATGCAATTGTGGGCAAGTCGCCTCACCTTGATTTCTTAAATTGAGAATGGAATCACACCAATTACGCCTGCCTCAAAAAATGTGGGGATCAGGAAGGAGCCATAAAATGGTTCCCGTTTCCTGCTTCTCATTTTGTCCTTTTTGCTTATTTTGATTTTATTTCATTTTTTTCTTTTTTGAGACAGGGTCTCACTTTGTTGTCTGGTCTAGAGTACAGTGGTGTCATAGTAGTTCTCTGCAACCTGAAATTCTTGGGCTCAAATGATCCTCCTGCCTCAGCCTCCCAGCCAGTAGCTGGGACTACAGGCACATGCCACCACGCCTGGCTAGTTTTTCTATTTTTTTTAGAGACAGGGGTCTTGCTATTGCCCAGGCTGGTCTCGAATTCCTGGCCTCAAGCAATCCTCCATCCTGGGTCTCCCACAGTGCTAGGATTATAGGTGTGAGCCACCATGCCCCAGCCTATTGCTCACTTAATGCTGTCTAAAACCATTTCAACTTTGCTTCTGGTCACTAAACAAAGCAGAAATCAAATTATTTCACTTCTTCACTTAAAGATCTTCAAGGCCTTTAACTGCCTGAGAATAAACTCCAAGTTCTTAAACTCCAAACAGAATTCTCCCTGTACCCAGTGCTCTAGCTGCACTGACCCCTGTGTGCCCTTTATCCTTTCATTTCAGTCCCCTTGATCTTGTTTCCTGTTCAGAAGGCCTTCCCTCTACCACTACCAAATGGCCACAGTTGAGTCATCCTTCGAGATCTGGCTTGAACATGACCTGGTCTACAGATCCTGCCCCGGCACATCCTGCAGCACAAACACCTTCCCTGTTTCTACAGCACTCTGTGACCTTCACTCAGGCAGCTCCTGCAGCATTGTAATTCATGTTGCTTCTGTGTCTTCCCTCCTCGCTGTATCAGTATTTCTCTTGAGGTTCTTGCCTCAGAATCACCTGCAGTGCTTGTTCGAAATGAAGATTTTTGGGCTCCATTCAAACCCACTAAATCTCAGCCTCTGGAGGCCAGCTATGTCTTGTGCACCCTGAAGTTGGAGAATCACTGTTTCAGTACATGAGCTCCAGAGTAGCAGGAATCATGCCCGATTCACTGTTGTGGTTCCAGAGCTACCTTTCCTTGTAGATGAGCTGCCGTAGGATGTCTCTAGAAAGACTTTGTCTAGCAGTGTGGGGCTACACAAACCACTGTTAGGTAGTTGAAAGAGCTAAGAGAACATTGCCAAGGGTCTCTGCCAACATTATTTTACGTGGTTCTGCACAAAGGATGGTGGGAACTGACAACAAAAGAGGGATCTGGGAAAAAAGGGCATTGAGGGGGCAGCTGAAGATGGAGACACTGCAGAGGAGACCCTCCTGGCTGAACATGCCCAGCACACACTGCACTTTGTCCCAGTATGACTTCCTGGTGAAGTCAGTAGGCATTCCCTACAAGGACGCACAATTGAGTTATGTGTTGTGAGCACATTGAAGGGAAACTTAGCCCTTTGAATTTCTTTTTTCCTACTCAGAACATTAAATAAATATAAAAGACTAACTATCAGCAGCTAAATTTAAGCCAAATAAACCAAAATAGAAGCAATGGATTCCCTAGGACCATGAGAACTTGGGGTCTAAGCATAAAGGGATACACTATCATGTCAAACTGAAGGCTCAATCCAAGAAACTTCCACACCTCTAAAGAATTCCAAGTCCAGAAAGATACTAGGGAATCTGCAGAGGTAGATGAACTCCCTCTCTGCCATCTGTTGGATCTCAAGATATCCTTTAATTTAGTCTTTTTCAAAACTGATCTCTTTGAATTGAGGCTTCACAGGGGCCCTAGCAAAATGAAAATGGAGACCACTTTATTTTATTTCTGAGGCAATCAAATTTCTCTCCAATAGGGCAATTTCAAGACTGGCTATTTTTGTAAATTGTGTACTGCAACCCCTGACGGTAATGCCAGGCCCTATGTACCTACTTCTGGCTGGGTATGGTGACATTCTCACTGAATTCATTTCCTTAGACATTGGGAAAATAACTGATTTTGCCTTCCCATGGGGAAAATTGAGCGCACCAAAATTTCTGGTCATTTTCTACAGTTTGTTCCGTGATTTCAAAATGGCAGATTTCACTGAGCCCTGATAAGACCAAGCAAAGACGACTGTCTCTTCTACTCTGCTTCCGTACTTGGTTTGAAAGGGCAAACGCCCTCCTGCTATGTCTAATTTGATTATTCCCTTCAAAGACTGGGCAGAAATCTCAGACTTGGTGTCTCTGGGGTTGGCTTTGCCCTCCCTGAGCAGGGGACCAGATCATATTTGAATGGCATTTGCATGCAGCAGGAGTCAACAAAGGGTCTTCTGGGGCTCTGGTGTTGCTGTGGTACACAAAGGAGTTCCGAAGAGTGTCATTCCTTTCCCAAAGAGGTCATCCCTGATCTTGTCATCTCCTCGACACACACCTTTGTTTCATGTATTTCTTTAAGCAAACAACAACTTCCTCAAAAGATTCCTTCAAAAGGGAGGATACTTCTTTTTCCCTGGGCAAGGAGACTATTGTTGCTTGAAAAACAAAAGGAATCTGCACCTTAATCCCAGTGACATTGCTATAGGAACCTTATTTACAGTATGTCAAAAACCTGTTCTGTTCTTACAGCCTCATTAAATCTAAGCCTCATTTAACTAGAAGGACATTTTTACAATGGGTTTACTGGCGTACTGTGATAAATGGCTGTCTAACATCCTTCAACAATAGCCATAACCACGATGTGTATAAACACTACATCAGTTTAACAATGCACAGTGCTGAATAGCAGGAAGTGAAGGCAAACATTTTCCCTTAGCGTTTTTTTTTTTTGTGTGTGTGTGTGTTGGGGGGAAATTCACTGGAGGAATAAAATGATACAATTTTTTTATAAGTTTAATGTTTCTGCCGAGGATAATAAAGATGGCCTTTGAAACTCATGACCTAGTTAAAAAAAAAAAAGTTTCATGAAATTTGATAATTTGATCCCTGAAAGATAAAAAGGTTCACAGTAGAATGAAAATAACTCTGTTCTCTCTCCTTTTTAAAAAATCCTGTATGTGAAAAATGAAAAGAATGGTGTGTGAACATATGCAGCTCACCCTTCTAGAGGTTGAAGTCCTGCTTGCTTATTCAAGAATATGGGTTAGGTTGCTGAGCAAATCAAAACAACCAGTGCTGGGCCAGATTCTGAAGACTAAAGCACTTAAAAAAAAATCAGAGTGTCTGTAAGCTCTGCATTTTCTCCTCTGTCATAGAGAATCTAGCCATCACATTCCTATTCGAGACTGTCGGGGCCTCTTCCAGGTACTTAAAGGCTAGAGAAGCATAAGGTTTCCTAAATTAGGGGAGAAACTTAAATGCACGCAACACATTTCGATCCTACCTGGATTTTCACTCTCCTCTGATTTAATTTCACATCCAGTGCTGTTACATAACTGGACAGAGCAAAGCCTCGAGTATTTGCACTGGAGACTAAGGTCTGACATTCTGTCTAAATGAAATTTCCCAGTTGTCCCAAGTAGTTTTTACCTTGTTTCCATGCTAGCAGTGTAAAATGTCACTACATATTGCTGCAATGACAGGTGAGCAAAAGCCAAACCTGGCTTGGCTGGTGCTCAGAGTGAACAGACCTGAGGACCAGCCTAGCGTCCTCCCAGTCCCAGTCCCTGCAGGGGTGGTGGCCCACGCCCTGTCCCACGGAGCAACACTGCCAGAGGGGGCCCAAAAGTTCTGCCCATGACTCTCTCAAAAGGCCAAGTAGGTCTGGACAATTATCATGGAAAAGAAACGTATTTCTCTTTCTTTCTCTTTGTGTTTCAAAAATAAAAGGCTGCCTCTGGAATAAGTTTTGGCGATAGCTCTATTTTTATTATTAAAATATACATTTAAAGCATAAAACTTGTTTTCCATTCATAGTATTAAAAAAAAAAAAAGCTAAGTGTATACCCTTAGGTTACTCCAATGTCTTTTTTTTTTTTTTCTTCTTATGCCAAAAGGCGGCTTCTACAAGCTACGCCTTCCTCCCCATATGGGATGGGAGGTAATCGGAAGTCACGTCTGTGTGCTTCATCAACAGTGTAAATCAATTAAGCATTGTTATTCTTCCCAGGAAGCCGTCCCTTTGCAGATCAGCTTGGCTTAACGTGATGAGGTATGGGAGCTGCCATTCACAAAGGTAAAGATTCCTCACCTGGGCAGTGCTGCCACACTCAGAACTGCCTCACACATCCAGCACTCATTAACCTGCCAACCATTTTGCTCCATAAGTGACACATTGATGCTTCTGACAAGAGCCTCTGTGACTCAGTTTCCCCACTCTAAAACAGACAGAAAATTGGCCTGGGTAATGTTTTATCACATCCTGAATTCAAAGTCTCTATGTCTTGCCTTCCAAGTACAGCACACTTTCTAAGCATTTCAACTTCTCTCCCGACATGCTTTTAGCTGTTCTTTATAAATACTATTTCTCTATGGAAAACCTGCACTAGTATGAATAATGGAGGACACCTGTATCAGTTTCCTTTAGTTCCACTGGTCATTCTCGATAAGGAGCAAATGACGAATCTGGAAGAAGAGATGAATAAGGAAAACACCAAGTTCCTTTTGACTCTTTGAGTTGTCTGACATAGGATCAAAGGCTTAGATGGATATGGATTCGGGTGAAGGAGGTTTGAGTAGAACATATATCCTTGTCTTATGAATGGTTCTCAGCTGAAAGGAACAAACACATGGCAGTTCAAGAGGAGAGGGGACTGGTACCCAACCACCAAAATCAATCTTAACCGTATATGGGGTAACAGGTGTCCTGGCCACATTCCATAAACCACTTGGACGGTTGAGCAGAGAGTGGATTAATTCATGAGTACTCATTCTCATTCCCTTTCTCCCCCTCATCTGTGTGTATGTGTGTGCACATGTGTGTGTGTGTGTGTATGTAGTAGAGAACTGTTGTAGAAGGTTCTATGTATTGCATAGCTAGATAAAGCTGAAGGAATGTCACAATCATCAGATTCTATGATCCTAAGAATCAAATGGAAACAGGAATAAAAAGAAACAGCCTAGCCCCTCCTCCCCTTGCCTATTTTCTAGTCCACTTTTTTCTCCTCAGCACAGTATATCTATTCTGGGCCTTTCTAGTTTCTTAAATAGTGCCATAACATTTGCATACATAAAACCAGCACTGTCTTTTCAGGAAGGTTAGCCTCTTAAAGCGCTACATGGGCCCTAATTCTTCAAGCAACCACACAGCTAGTAATAAGAACAAAAATGGTTTGGGCTGACAAATACTTAGCAATAGGAACCAATTCACATCTGGAAAAAATGATCCATATGCCTGTTAAAAATCAATACCTCATCAAGAAGAATAAGTTAAAGAAAGAAAATTCCATTCCTGGTAGTGGTCAATCTTCTTACTCTCTTTGATAAATTTTATTCTCTGTCCTTTAATGAGGGAGTTCACTCAAATCTGTGGTCCCTAATCCCCAGCCACAGACCAGTAAGAGTTCGAGGCCTGTTAGGGACCAGGGGGCAAAGCTCCCCACCCCACCTCGTCCTAGAAAAACTGTCTTCCATGAAACTGGTCCCTGGTGCCAAAAAGGCTGGGGACCACTGACTCAAATAACTTCTGCTAGTCTGTAAAAAAGACTCATCCGTATTTATGGACGGTGTACATCTAGAAATGTTCCCTGGACAAAAGGAACTCTGAGAAAACACTTTTTCCTTTTTCTAAAGGAAATGTGGGGACAAAATGAGAGAGAGGGCTCCTGCCCTGGTCTGTGACAGGGTTCTCTCAGGGGCTGGATCCCCAGTGATGACATAAACTCATACCAAGAAAGCTCAAAGGGAGTTTCTCACTCACATATGAGTCTGGCATTTTGACCTTCTAATTTTCCAAAAGTCCTTTCTTTTAAAATTACTAAAAGCTGATATCTCCCTGAAATCACATGTGAAGCTTAAAATGATCCCTTGGCATTTTCAAATTGTTGATATATGCCCCAAGTTTGCAAAGTTTCAAACCCTAATAATACCCCAAAGTAAACAAAGGTCCCTGAAAGAAAGCTGGCATTTACTGAGTGCCCACTAAATTCCAGAAATCTTTACATATATGATTGTATTTAATATACAAACTAGCTGTTAACCTTTATGTTGATATGGCTCAGAGAGGGAAAGTAACCTGCTCAGGGTCTTAGAGTTAGTAAATAACTGAACTGGAGTTTGAACACAGTTCTAAGTCCAAAAGTCATGCTCTTTCCCATATACCAGAGAACCACAATAAAGTTGGCAATATATGCTGTTTGGGCATTCTAGAGTTAGCAGCAAGAGTCATATGGGGTTGAACTGTGGACTGACATATTTGTATTTGGGTCTCCCAAGAGTTTACATCTCCAGAGTCAAGATACAGTTTGATGACACCAATGAACCAATCAGTATTAAATTCCTAATTTCCAAATGTCCAGAGCAACCTCTGCTGTTCCCACCTAATACTTATGGGTTATTCCTGGAATGCAAGGAATGGAGCCCCTCACCTGACACGTGATTCATGCTGCAGTGGAAGGAGTCCTAACTTGAGAGTTAAAGTCCCAGGCTCTCATCTGGGCTCTTTCAAAGTAGCACCTCCTATTAGCTTTTCAACCTATTTTCTCTCATGATAAATGAAAGATTAAGATTAGATGATCTCAAAGGGCCCTTCCAGTTCCACGCATGAGAAAATGTTTTGAGGGTGAAAAAGAAAAAGTTAGAAAATCCACTAGAGTATCATAAAATATTACAGTTGGAAAGAAACTCAGAGATCAATTAGTATAACATTTCCATTTTCTATGTGAAGAAAGTGAAGGCCAAAGGGACAAGGTAACATCCACAATTACATGACTAGGAAGTGAACCATGTGTGTAACTGAGGTCCCCTCTCTTTCTCCAACACAGAGCAGAATGAGCTTGAAATTAAACACATAAGGGAAAATATTTTTTGAATCAGCAAAAAAAATCACAATTATCTATATCTCAACCAACCCAGATCCTGAATTAACTGGATTTTAATTTAGTTTGTTTTAGCTCTCCACTTTCATAACAAAGAAGTAGAAAGATGTCCCCCTCAGGTGTCAATTTACAAGGAGCAATTCTAGGAATAAATACTCAGCCAACCCAAATACCTATAGCGTCAAAGTCAGTTGTTCTCACACTTTAATGGGCATAAAAATCACCCCGTGTGCTAAAGTGCAGATTTCCTGACCCACCGCCAACGGTTCTGATTCACGTCTAGGGAGGGTACAGGCACTGGGTTAACAAACCCTGAGACTTGTATTCAGGAACCACAAATTCTAAAGCTGGATGAAGCCAGGCCAATAAAATTATGTTAACTATGGTCACCTAGAGACATGAAAAGACCCCGGACTTAAAAATCTTAAGAAATTTTGAACAGTTATTAAAATAAAGGAATTTTCTGTTTAATCCTCAGAGATTTAGATCTATCCAAACACTCCATCTACCAAAGATGCCTGTTTATCTGTGTTGTGCTACTCTCTTTGCACAATATTAGCACACTCATAAATAAACCCAATTTCCTAAAGTGGAACTTTTCTGGAAGCGTGGAATATCTGATTCGAAATAGACAACATCGCTATGACAACTCTAATTTTAAAATCAGAAAATCCACAAACATACCAGCCTAGAAAATAAAACCTAAACTATGGCTTTGGAAATACTGTGTCTCTTGAGGTTTTTCTGCAACTGTAAATGTTCAAGTTTCCATCAGAAAGAAGCCATGGCAGAGCCCTGAGGTCACATTATAAGGAAAGGCCTTGATGAGAAGATTATAAAATATTCAGTAGAACAGTTTTCAAATCCACAAAGTTTCACATAGAAGCTCTCTCTCTGGTATCGTATTATTCCAAGAAGTAGCGCAAGTTACCAAAGTTACCTGCAATCGGAAATAAATCTCCTCTTCATCCCAAACCTGTCACGTTAGGCCGGGTAACACATACCAGTATCAAACATTTCTTTCTCTTTGGAAATCCTGAGCAGAACATGTGTATTGTGGTAATTAGTTTTGCCCAAAGGTGGTAACTGTTTTCAGAAAGCCAAATGGACACTCTTTTTTCCAGAAATGAAAGGACTTAGCTTGAACTATCTGGAAGCAGCAAGAGGGCTTTATTGGAGAGTCAGCCTGGCGTCCGTTCCACTTCGTAGACCACATGGACACTTGTGTAGGAAGGAGAAAGCACTGAGAACTTGCCATTACGGAAGGCACACAAGTTATTCTGTACTTGGTACACACGAGACCAGGTATGCCCTAAAAGGAAGCATCGATGGACAGATGGAAGTTTCATACCCTGTTCACAGTATCTTCTGTTTAACTCTGGAGGATCCTCTATCCTTTGTGAACATTGGCTTTTCTTCTCTGTCATGACATAGTTTTTGCTTTTTTTCTTGGTATCTTCTTTTGATATATTTCTGCTTTCCTTGGCCACTATATAAATGTGGCCGATCTCTCATCTCACCCCCAAAATGAAGAAAAACCTTTACTGACAAGAATTAGGAGTCTACCAGTTTCATATTGTGGAGAGTGGGGTGAGGTGGGAATTATGTGTGCTAAAAAGAACCTGATAGATTGCTGGTGTAAAATGGGGCAGCCACTGTGAAAAATGGTATGGCAGTTCCTCAAAATACTAAACACAGAATTACCATATAATCCAACAATTCCACTTCTGAGTATATAACCAAAATAAGTGAAAGCAGGGACTCCAATAGATATTTGTATATCCATGATCACAACAGCATTATTCACAATAGTCAATAGGTGGAAACAACCCAAGTGTCCATTGACAGATGAATGGACAAACAAAATGTGGTATACACATACAATGGAATGTTACTCAGCTCCAAAAAGGAAGGAAATTCAGACACATGCTACAACACGGATGAACCCTAAAGACGTTATGTTAACTGAAATAAGCCAGACACACAAGGACAAAGATTGTATGACTCCATTTATATGAGGTTACATAAAGTAGTCAAATTTACAAAGGCAGAAAGCAGGATGGTGGTTGCTAGGGCTGGGGGGCGGAGGGGAAATGGCAGCTATTGTTTAATGGGTAAAGTTTCAGTTTGAGATAATGAAAAATTTCTAAAGATGAACAGTGGTGATGTCTGCCCAACAATGTGAATGTACTTAATGCTACTGAACTGTACACTTAAAAATGGTTAAAATGGTAAATTTTATGGTATGCATATTTTAACACAACAACAACAACAACAAAAAAAAAAAATGAAAAGAACCAGTTAGGAATATGGTGATGTTGCATCAAAGATGCCACGGAATGGAACTTGGTGAGCAGTTCATTTGCTGCACAGCAAAGTCAAGAGCCAGCGAGTCTACCCCTGAGGGAGTGGAAAGGATGCCCTAGTTTCTGGGATGCAGATTGCAATGTTGGTATCAGGAGAAGAAGCCCCAAACACTGTCAGGACTGTTACAGGATAAAAAGGTGGATGACTGACTGACCAGCCTCGCAGTCTGAAGTTCAGCAGGCATATAATGAAAAAGACCTAAAAAAAATAGAGATGTTCCCTGGAAGTTGTCTACAGTGGCTAAATCTTCCTTCTGAGTCAATGTTCTTCTAGCCCTCACATACTTAAGCAAAAATCATCCTGACAATTTAATCTCTAGAATTTTTTCCCTAGTCTTATTTCAGATTCTGAGGGTAAGCAGCATATATCTCCTATCGCCAATGGAAACTTAGTTATGCTCCAGGAGATTATCCTGTGTAAATATTCAGGTAGAGATGCTGGCCACTCATCGTCTTGCATAAATTCTTTTGATCACGTTGTCAATAGTAAGTCAGCAGGTTTTCATGCCTCCTTCAAGTGTCGTCAGACTCCAAGGTCTGGGAAATGGAGCCTCGATGGGGAGGAGGGGAAATACTGAAGTTACCAATATACCGACCTGCACTAAAAAACTTGGAAAGCTTTGCCCTGATTCGAGGTATATTTCTGAGAAAATAAAATTGAAAGTTCTCATTGAACACCTGTTCTTCATTACACTCCCTGCTTTCCAGGGTAAAGATGTTCCCGTTACCAGGAGTCATCAAAGTTATAAGCATTTCTTATACTAACAATAAACTGAAAATAGCAAAAAGTAAACAATACAGAAATTCCACAAGCACCCATCCCCAGTATGAACTCACTTATGTGATTCTATGACACATCTGAAAAGAGAGCAAAATCCATCCACAACCTATAGATTCAATTTGGGCATGAAAGAATAAGACTTCAATATATGCTGTGCATAAAAAAAAAAAAAAATCACTGCATAATTGAAAATCATCTAAAGATTCCAATAGTCTTTTAAAAGTATGTTCAGAAAAATTCTTAAAAAGGAAGGGACAATTATTCTCTTTTAAGTTCTCAAGTATTATTTTAAACAATGACTTCCTTCATTTAGAAAAAAAAAAAAAATCCCGTTTCTATTTCTGGCCAGCAATCTATTTTCCTGGACTGGATTTCCAAGCGAAGTTTACTAATGTCCAAGTACTTGCAAACAAGAAGTCTAATAATGTTCCATTCCCATCCCCTCTAACTTCCATATAACTGATTAAATAAAAAGCCACTGTAGTATTTTTAATTGATGGAAACTAAAGTAAATGGATGTATTTATTAACCACATGGCAAAAAGTATGGAAAAGGGCACAGTCCCTATCATCTGGTATTTATTTGATGGATGGAAAGTTTAATAAAAAATCTAAAAAGGCACATACAAAGACATTTTAAATCTGGAAAGAAAAGGGTCATACGGAAGGGGGTTGGTTGGGGAAAAGAGCATAAACTGTTGGAGGGAGGAAAGATTGACTTTCCTAAAGAATCTGTGGTTTTTAAAAAGGAAGTAGAACAGTCAGCAATAGCTGAGTGACGTTGGAATTGAATCTGTCCATTTTATTCAAATGGTAAATTTACAAAAGAGGAACAAGAGGTTAGAAACCCTGTCCCCTTTTCTTTGTACAGATTTATGTCACTAAGATAAATTATGCTATTTCAGGGTAATTCTGAAATATCAGTTACAGTATAATACTGATAACCATTGACGAAAACAAACACCAAGTGATTGCAATTCTGTGAAGGAAATAAGCTTCAAAGAGGAGCTGTCCGTTTCCTGCCTCCAGTAAACAGCTCACAGTGGACACTGGCTAGTTGCTTCCCCACACTCATTTCCTCTCCCCAGCAGCCCAGACTTCCACTTGGGGATCCACCATGCGCTGACCACACTTCAGGCCCAGCAGGGTAGGCTGAGACCATTAGTACGTTCCATCCCTTTGGCCCCAGTGATGGGTGCAGGGTGGGCACATGACCAAATCAGCCAGCAGGGCAGTCTCTGGATTTTGCTGAGTCTCTTTGTCCCCACTTAGTTCCTCAAAGCCACTAGCAGCCATTCTGAAAGCCCGAGGAGACGGTTTGCCTGAGAATGGGGCCAACCTGTAGGGAATGGAGCTCGGAAATGGAAAAGGAGGAAAAGCGTTCTGGTCACATGTTTAAGGTCACGTTAAGATCGGGCATGGTGGCTCACGCCTGCAATCCTCGCACTCTGGGAGGCCGAGGCGGGTGGATCGTTTGAGCTCAAGAGTTCGAGACCAGCCTGAGCAAGAGCGAGATCTCATCTCTATTAAAAATAGAAAGAAATTAGCTGGACAACTAAAATATATAGAAAAAATGAGCTGGGCGTGGTGGCGCATGCCTGTAGTCCCAGCTACTCGGGAGGCTGAGGCAGTAGGATAGCATGAGCCCAGGAGTTTGAGGTTGCCGTGAGCTAGGCTGACGCCACGTACTCTAGCCCGGGCAACGGAGTGAGACCCTGTCTCAAAAAAAAAAAAAAAAAGTCATGTTAAAACCACATATATCTTTGAATTTGTCAAATATGTGAGACAATATATTCTACTTGTTCAAGCTAGTCTGGGTTGAGTTTCTGTCACTTACAACATAAAAATCCTAACTGATATGGGATTATGCCTAAACTTTTACTATATATACATACATATGTGTATATATATTTTAATGCAATAAAACATCTTTCATTTGGATCCTATACTAGAGAATTTTAGAAAACGTTGGTCAAGGAAGAGCTAGGTTGAACTTTTTTCATGCAATATCTAAAAAAATGAAAATTCAGAGAGAACGTTTAGACTGTTAGACTATAAATTGGTAATATAGTAAGCATTCAATAAAAATTAGATTAATTACATTGACATATATTTATGGTATCTTAACTATGTTAACACTCATTTCAAATAAGTGATATGATAAACACATGTCAGCCTGTTTGAGTTGATCTTTTTTTCAGAGGCAGAGGTTACTGAACTTTTGAATTTCATAAACTAATACAATTGCAAGGAAGGTTTTAGGTACTAACAAGTTGTTAATTTTTATTCTACCACGAAAGAATACCAACACACACACACACACACACACTTGCAAGCATACACCATACTTGATTATTATCTACTACATTTCATTTATTAAAAAAAGTTAAAACCCAAAATACAGGACTGACATAATTTCAGAATAAAGGATAGTCCTTCCCAAGAAAGAGAAGATGAAAACACTACTGTGAAAACACAATACACATACATACATTGTTCTTTTTTTCCTCGCTTTGCCATGGTAATACCAGAAAGTTTAACTTTAGTTTCTTGTTTACTTGATTTTAGTAAAGCATTCGGAACCTTAGGCTTTTCACTACTTCAGACTGACTATTTCCCAATCATCTGGGTAAACAGCTGTCATTTCATGTATCTGTTTTGTGCCACTGGGCAAAAACCTGCTAAGGTATTTCACTTACCAGAGGAGTCTCTGATCAAATTAAGAAAAAAATCTAGGAATCTTCCAACCTAAGACTTGTTGCTCATCTTCAATCAATTCCCCTTTATGATTTATAATTTACTTTATGTTTAGTTTCTATTGTGATAATGCAAAGATTTACATGAGTAACTAACCCTCAAGGAACTTATCAGGTTGGGAAGGCAATATTAACTTCCATGAGACGTCATGGATAACTACCAGAGGCTCCGTGGTTCAATCCAACTCAGTTAAGAGGTCAGCTTTGGTATTAAGCCAACTGGGCCCTATTTCTACTAATCACTGTATGATTTTAGGCAAGTACCCTCTAGGTCTTAGCAATGTGGTCTATAAAATGAGAGTTGGAATACCTTCCTCACAAGACATACTGTTCAGTATAGCGTCTGGCACATGGTAAGTTCTCAAACAGGAAAAGTGATACCATGCAGATAAAATGATATCAAATGGCTCAGCTGGAATCTCCGTTAGAGCACATGTAGATGCAGTAAGTGGGTGAGGCTGCAACAGTCAAACAATTGGCAACAGTGACGGGAATAATGGTACATTGGAGAGGAAATGTCCCACATGAATACCTTTAAACTTACTGTTTTTTATTTTTTTGCTTAAACCAAATAGTGCACATGGAAAACAACATAGCTGGAGCCCAAATGTAGCCCTAAATTCTTAGTTTGTGGCCTTTGGCAGTTGGAATCTAAAGAAGCAGCAGAAAGAGTATAGGGTTTCAGTGAATGGAGTGTCTCTGGAGGCTACACGCAAGCCGTAGTAATGATAAGGCTTTCCCTAGAGTAGCCCCTCACCAGCACATCACCCTGCCTTATTCCCATGCACAGCATTTATCAGCATCTGATATTCTCCTTTTGCATTACTTTTTTTTCCAGTCTGCCTATTCCTTGCTAGAGTGTAAGCACCATGAGAGCACATACTTTGCTGTTAAGAAGGTGCTCTACAAATATTTCTGCAATGACAAAAAGGAAAGGTATTATTATTTGCTCCTGTGGATTTCTATATGGAATCTCAACTTTCAAGCTAGGAATTTTAGTCTCATAAACTTAACTTCTGAGATTTATCTTCCTCTTTGAATCAGGACCCAGCTAAGAAAGAGAGCAAGGTATGATAGTTGGGTAATTCAATCAAGGAATTAATATTAACATGGAGAATTAAATTTGAAGGTGTTAGAAGAGGACTTTGATTTAGAAACTGAAAAATGCTGTTCCCCAGCATGGGGATGAAGGCACGAATGGAGCAGGTGCTGTTGCTGGAGGCTGGGAGCACTCCAACAGTGGGGACCATAATGGGCTACCCAGCAAAAGCTGGGTCTGCTGAGGAAAGGGCTCTCCAGGGAAGCCGGACTCCAGAGCCAAGGCTGGTGGCCAGTTGGCAAAGGAGCCTGGGAGCCCTAGTGGCAGAGATCAGTCTGCCCTGGGGTGCAGAGGGAACAGGGCAATGGAGAATGAGTTTGAATGCAGAGAACAAAGGATCAGGGTAGCCTTTGAGTTTTAAAACATTAATACCGAAAGGGCAACATCTAGAGCGGATCAAAGGTTAGGCCAGGGACTAAGCAGGTTCTCTGTTCTCTTCCCCCACTTTAAATGCTTTTGCAAATTCAACTGAAGCAGTGCTTTCTGGCCCCAAATACCTACCGAAATTTTGGATAAAATGCATTTGAAAGAGATAATTATTACTGCCTCCACAACCATGACATTCAGATTCTACAATTCCATGCCAATTCTATTTGTTAACAATTTAAAACTATGTTTAATATTATATCTATTTGAACACACTTCTGAGCCTCTGAATTGAATGTGTGTGTGTGTGTGTAATATTATAACATTACACTTTACGCATATACAGTATTTCAAATGTTTTACTTCACACATGACAGAATAGTTAATAGAAATAATAACCTGTGTTTGATTTTCTTCTGTTTTTCTCTCCCTTATTCCAAGAAGGCCTTGGGTTCCTTTGCCTCAGGGGCGTTTGTCTATGATGGTTTAAGCAGAAGTTGCCAGAAAGAGCCTCCCAACCTCAACCTTTCCTGGCTTTTGTTTTCACTGAGGGCATGAAGCTGGGTCAACACATTGGGGAGGGGAGCTGGGTGAGTGCCTTTGGGGACAGGGGTGAAGGTGAAGGATTTCCAGATGCAGTCAAGGCAAGCAGGAGGGGTGTCCTCTGGAGGGAGAAGGGAAGGCTGGAGCAGTGAGGACTCAGCTGGAATTCCTGGCAAGGAGGCAGGCTGGGTGGAGGAGGGACAAGCCCTTAGCAAGAACAGCTGTGTGATGTCCCCAGTCGTGCCCTCACTCCCAGCTTGGGCAGGTATCCTCAAGGCCAAGTCAGGGAAGACAGAGCCATCGCCTGCTTTCAAGAGCCCATGCAATGGAAACCAAAGGGCCCAGCAGTAGTGGCCAGTGCAGACTAACTTCCAGAGGATCCCTACCAAATGGCCTGGATCTCCCTAAGGCCCCAGGTTGGCAGACAGGGTAGAGCAAGCCCCCATCGTGAGTGCGATCTAATTCCATCCCATACTAAAGAGTAAGGGCTCAGATTTAGATTTACTTCAATTCTAACAACAAACAAACAAACAAACAAATACATCGGTGTGAAATTTCTTGCATCTGCATATCATAGTGGAATAATATTCACACCTGTTGTACATGTTTAAATGTTTAAAAACTCGAGTTGCTGGTGCAGAGTTATTGCTCACGCCCTGGGCTTTCATCAAGAGATGCAGCTGTGGAATTGCTGGGGGCAGGAGGGGGTTGGTTGTTTCTATTTAGAATCCTCACCTCTGAGATAGACTCCGTGACGCTATGACAGAACCAAGGCAAGACATGCGTGGATGTCCCTTACAGATCACTTGGAATGGACCAATGCCCACATTCTACAGAGCTCCCCAGGGGCCCTGGATGCAAGGAAAAGATGCCATGTAGTACAACAGTGCGTCCCAGGCTTCAGTCCTCATGTGCTAGAGTCATGATTCATTTGCCACATCTGTGTGCCACCTGTACTAATATTTACGAAATATTTCTCTACATATGGACTCACTTTTATGACTTAAATAAATTTATTCTTACCCTAAACAAGAATATCCATTAAGTCACGTGTGTTGTGCTACACACACACATTTTTCAATATGCATGCAATAAATACAAAATTACTAAAAAACAAATGCGCACCTGTGCACGGCTAAGATTGTGTCACACTTCACCAAGTGGCATAACTTACCACAATTTGGGAAACCTGTGCTGCATGCACTTCTGTAAGAACTACGGTTGTTCTGGATATTCTGATTGCATTGTCTCTTCCCTTCAATCTCAGTTTCCAAACTTTGCCAACTTTCTGATGAGGATTAGTGGGAGTATAAAATGGCACCAAGAGAGAGTGAGAGAGAGGTCGAGGGAGGAAAGGGAGGGTAGAAGGAGGAAAAGAGGAGAAATGATAAGGAGAGAAGCAGAAAAAAGAAAGGAGAGAGAAGCAAGAGAAAGAAAAGATGCCCAGGCAAGATATCCAAACAAACATGTGCATGGCACAAGAAGCTCTGTATTTGTGTCTGTGTGTATGAGTGACATGATCACACCAGGAAGCATGTGTATCAAAAGCATGGTTACCTCATGAAGGGGCAGTATTATCCTAAACAATTACACAACGCTTGTCCCAGCATAAACCTGAAAATGGGGAGCATTTATGCTCTAATCCTGCAGATTCCTCCAGGGCCCCTTGTCGTTCACTCTGCCACTGGCTCTTTGCCTTTCATGCCATGCAGACGTCCACCGAGCTGCACAGCCAGCCCTCCCTGTACCTTGCCCACTTACCTTCCTTATCAGCTCAGGAAGAAATTTCTGCAAAACTCTTCCTCTGGTCACTGATATCTCTGGGAACCAAATCCATTAAGATATTTTTGATCCTTACCCATGCTATTTTGAATGTCTGGTGCACAGGAAGGAACTGATAAAAATAGAATTACAATGCCCTTACCGCCAGAGTAGCAAAGGAGCTGATTAAGATTGATGTCTGAATAAATATACAATAGCAGGCCCTCCATTTAATAGCCTTTGATGAAAGCAGAAAAGAAGTGCAGTTTTCAGTGACTTCATGTGTATGCATTTCTACTTCCTTGCCATGCACATTTTTCTTAAAATATGCCCTCTCTTTTTCCTAATATTAAAAGTAGTGTAGAATAATAATAACACAAAATAGTGGCAAATATTCATTAAGCACTTACTAGAAGACAGACATGGTTCTAGAAAGTTTATAGGTATTAACTAACCTAGTTCCCATAGCACATCACCTGATGAGCATGCATGGATATGGTTATTTCTCTTTTACAGATGAAGAAACTCAGAATCAGAGATACAGCAGTAGCACCATAGAAAGATCCACGTTTGGTTCTGTTTCTCTTATGAAGTACACCAGCATGACAGTTATTTAGTATCTCTTGAACCTAGCCTCCTCCCATGTAGTTAGAGGCACCTGAGGAGCAGGTTGAGGACTAAATGGAGCATTGTGCAAAGTCCTTGAGAGAGTGCCTGCCACAGAGTAAGCCCTCAAATGCACCGCATTATCATTATCATTATTATCCTCATCACCATTATCATTATCACGATCAGTCCTTCCATATCCTCCATTGATTAGTGGGAAAATTTTCTCTCTCTCTGCACCTACGAATCTGGTAATATAAAACAAGTACATTTGCATAAAGCAGCATAGCTTAATCCCTAGCATTTCTCCAAGGAAATGAGTTGGGGCTCATTATCACTGTGTCCTGGAAGTCACCCAGAGAAGTCCATGGGGAGTGCCTTTAGCCCCGCTATTACAGAATCACGTCCTTTGACCAGGCCCATCCAATTTACTGTTTGCAGTAACCTTAACTCAAAGAGTCTTGCTTGCTTGCTTACGAGCGGGGAACTGAGGAGTTTTAGCTATCCATTGTAATCATTCTACCCACTTTTATTTTAGCATGCTATTGCATGTCACTTTATTATTTAATTCCACTTTTAAAATATACATAGCATGGTCCATTATGAAGAGGACAGTTGAGTAGACAGTTCATGATTCTAATATCAGAGGTTTTAGAAAACTTTCTCCCTTCACTTATCGCCTACCCCACCGGCCCTGTATGGTCCTTCGAGCAAATAAGCCCCCATAAAAAGCAGAACCACTTAAAAGTTGATCAAAGGATATGTAACTACAGTTAGATAAGAGGAATATTATTTATAAAATGTGTTCACAATAGGCAAATATATGGAGACAGAAAGTAGATAAGTGATTATCTGGAGCTAGGAGGGGGTGGAGGAGAGGAAAGGTAGGGGAGGGGAGAGAAATGGGGAATGACAGCTAATGTTTATAGAGTTTCTTTTTTATGTGATGAAAATGCTCTAAAATTGATTGTGGTGACGGTTGCACAACTCTGCGAACATACTAAGAACCACCGAATTATACGCTTTAAATGGGTGAATTATATGATACATGAATTATATCTCAATAAAGCTGTTTTTTAAAAAGTAGACTGCCAACATCGTCATATCACTCACGATCTTATTTAAATCATTTGTGGCCTGAGCTGCTTACATCACTCTCTCCAGCTAAGGGCACAGTGGCTTATTTCTACTTTCAGACTTTCCTTGCTACTTTCTTTAGCCTAACGCTAGGTACCAAGTTCTGGTTTCAATAGCTCTTTCTCTCCTTGCTACTTTTCCACCTTTTCTGCCTCTAGGCATCTTGCATTGGTAAGTTTCCCAACCTCTAAGACTCTCCATGAATCTGTCTCCCAGGATAACGGAAGAAAGAAGCTTGCAGGATGTACCACCCAGGAAGGGTACTCAGCTACATCTTCAGCAAATCATCAAACATCTCTCATCATCAGACTCTTTGGAAAAAGACAATAAATGGTTCATTATCAGGTTATTAGAATCATTTAGCATTAGTCAGTAAGCCAGAAATCTAATCCTAATTCTCTCTTGCCCTCAGCCTATCAGTTCTAAGTCTTTCAATTCTATCTTCTGAACTTATCTTGAGTCTGTCTTTCCTGTTCATCTCTCATGACAATGCTTTAAGTAAGATCCTCAACATCTTGTTCCTGGACAATTACAACATTCCTGATTATTGTTCCTAGTCTCATGTCTTTCGGCACTCCCTTCGTTTTAGCCCACGCTGCTGCTAGAGTTCGTTCCAAAAGATAAATATAGCCAAATAATTCTCTTACTCAAAGTCTTTCCATGTCTCACCAGAACCACAGGATACAATCCAAACTCATTCTCCCGGCACATCAAGCCCTCTATGGCCTTCTTACCCTATCACACACTGCACGCTAGAGCACTGGGATTACTGGTAAATCCTAAATTCTTAACTGCTTCTATCCATTGCGCATGCCGCTCTTTATGCCTTAAATATTCTCTTCCAGATTCTTCTGTCATCCTGAAGGCTTTTCTACTCACCAAAGTGGAATTGGGTGCTCATAGTGTCTTGTCTCCAGAGTAACCTTACAAAATTAACTGTATCACTTGTGACAATCTATTAAATGATCTACTTGTCTGTCTCGTAGTAAGAGACTTATGAGGTCCTTTAGGGTCAGTATTTTGTTTTGTTCATTCTCATAGTCCCAGCACCTAGCACTGTGCCTGACACCACATTCAGTAAATGTTAGCTAAATTAATGAACAAATGAAACTCAAGACATAAGAATAAGTTTCTACCAGTTAGACAAGTTTCCAAAAGGATTCCCTTAGGGTGTATATCTTCCCTAATTCTCTTTCTTTTTTCTCTTGGAACCAGAATCCATGGATCCCTGAAAGACAACTAATCAATTTAAAGCCTAAACTCAGAATAATCTCTGTAAACCTCATGCAACCAAATCACAAAAAACAGATTTCTTTTCAAGGTTGATAAAGTCCAACTGTGATTCTTGTCAATCTCAGCTATAGTGTACACCATGTGGACTACATTTGGGTACTTCGACAGAATATGCTTCTCAAATCAAGGGGACCTTAGCTGCAGTTTAGGATACTGTGACCCAACAGGGATGGGTCATAGGGAAGCTTCATACTTTTATTCCAAGTACATCCACAATCCAAGTGTCCATCAACAGATGAATGAATAAACAAAATGTGGCATATACATACACAATGGAATACTATTCAGGCTTAAAAAAGAAGGAAAGTCTAACACATGCTACAATGTGCATGAATTTTAAAGACAACATGCTAAGTGAAATAAGCCAATCACAAAAGGACAAACATTGCATAATTCTACTTATGTGAGTTACCCAGAGTAGAAAAATTCATTGAGATGCAAAATAGAATGGTGGTTATCAAGGGTAATGGGGGGAAATGGGAGTGATTAATGTGTAAAGAGTTTATTTGATAAAGTTCTGGAGATTGATAGTGGTGATGTCTGTACAACAATGTGAATGTACTTAATGCCACTGAAGTATGTGTTTAAAAATGGTTAAAATGGTAAATTTTATGTTACATTTATTTTGCCACAATAAAAATAGGATAAAATAAAAAATATGAAAATGAGTCTTTTGTACAAAGGATAAGTGTCCTCTATGAAGTTTTTATTTTACTTAAAATAATTGTGTATACTTATTTTTGGTGTAAAACAGATTTCTTACTGTGAGTTGTGGTTAAAAATGTTTAAAAGCCACTGTTCCAAAAAAATATCTTCAACAGCTACATGGTATTCTATCACATAGATATACTGCAACTTTTAAATCAAACCCTTAGTTTTGGACATTGTTTTTGGTTAACTCTCTGTGGTGAACATTATTATAAATATGTCTTTGTACGTATCTCTATTTCACTTCTTGTTATGCATCTGTTTTCTCAACTCGTTTCTGCAATCATTTTTTGTATCGCTCAAACTCTCCGACAGTTTCAGTTTTGCTTTCTAATCTGATTTGCAGTTCTAATCACAAATATAAACCCCCTCCTGCCAAAGCTGCTCCCCTGCTGCTGGAACTGTCCCTGTCTACCTTGAGCACCCGGGCCACGATTCAGGCTGTCGACAAAACTCTTCAATAGCAAGACAGCTTGGCACATTGTTTCCACTGTAGACACTGCCACTCTGATGGGCAGCCTCTGAGATGTTCCCAACGATCCCTCTGTCTGGTACCCACGCCTAAATGTGGAATTGTTTCCCCCTTGGATGTGGAGATGGGCTGGACCTAGTGATTTGCTTCTGGTAAAAAGAGTTCGGCCAAAGTGACGAGATGTTACTTCTGAGATTAGGTTGTGAAAAGACCCTGCTTTCTGTCTTGCCGCCCCTCTCTGCTCATTCTGATTCACACCAGTTGCCATGATGTGAGCTGCCCTATGGAGAGGTCCATACGGCAAGGAATTGAGGAAGGGCCCCGGCCAGCAGTTAGCGGAAAACCACGAGAAACTGAAGCTCTCAGTCCAACAACCTGCAACTTACCAACAACCACTTGAGTGATCTCGGAAGCGGATTCCACCCAAGGCAAGCCTTGAAATGAGACCACAGCTCTGGATGACACCTTGATTATGGTCCTGTGAGAAAGACTTTGAGCTAAGCTGGACCTTGACTCCTGACCCACAGAAACTACAAGATAACTATAAGCTGTTTAAGCAGCTGCAATTTTGTGGGGTTTTTTTGTTTTTTTTTACACAGCTATCACCAATACAGCCACATTGTCAGATTGCTCAGCCTAATGTAAACTTAAAAAGGCAATTATGACTCCAGGATTTTCAGTTCATCATCACCACCACCTACTGTTGCGAGCGTTTCTAGCTTCCCGTGCCCAAAACAAAGATACTGGGATAAACAAAAGGCGAGGGCCTTGGAAAAAGAGGCTGCAAGACAAATAGAACCAGAACCTTAAAAAGTTTGCCCCTGGCAAGATTCCTCTTCCTAACCATATCACTTGTCGTGCGTGTGTGTGTGTGTGTGTGTGTGTGTGTGTGTGTGTGTTTGGCAGAGGAGACAGGTGTTATTTTTGCCTGTGGAACATTCAATCCACCTTACTCTGTTTAACAGCACACCCATTTTCCTTTAAAAACTCACCCCTATTCCACTATTCATTCATGCGGTACAGGTGGGGTCCAACTCACACCCTGTCTGGCTTAGGACGAAGCACATGATGAGGCCTAGCCAATCAAAGCATTCCATCCTCCTTCCCACACCGATTGGTCCAGAGAAGGATGTTTAAATCAAGCCGAAACAATTAGTACCTCCTGAATGAACGTAAAGCTGAAACTGCCAACAGCCACCACAAGGAGTGTCTGTCTACAGGTAAAGCCAACATCTAAACACCCAGCCAAGAAACAGAGATGGAGTCCAATGACATGGGGGTGTCTGGATCAAGCCATGCCTGATGTCAGTTATTCCCATGGACTTCTAAGTTATGTAAGCCAGTGATTTCCCATTTTTGTGTGAGTCATTTTGAGTTGGATTTCTGTTACTTGCAACCAAAAGAGTTTAAACTAACATGCTCATCCTGCTTTGCTGATCCAAGATTTAAAACAAAACAGCTGCATAACTTGATAGATTAGAGAATGTTTCTGACACAAATTGAAGTTTTTCCTGACTACTGAAAGCAGCAATAACCTTGAATGTAAGTTATGGCAATCTTGGTTCTGGAAAGGCCATTCTCTGGTACCTAAGACGGCTAGACATGAAATCCAGAATTTCGGTTGTTTTGTCTAAGATGACTTGGATTTCTTTCCCTCTTTTTTCTCTCCTGTGAGAGAAATGACTGATATAAATACTCCTTCCTTCCTTCTTCAAATATTTGATAAATCATACTGATAAATGTTGAAGGAAATAAGCCCCAGAAAATGACATTCAGTTTAATAGCCTTTTAAAAATCAATTTTGTTGGGGTAAAATTTATGTAAAATAAGCTGTATCCATTCAAAGTGTACAGTTTTATGAGATTTTTGCAGATATATAATAACTATCATGAAGAAACATGGACACAATCAGTATATCAAACATTTTCATCACCCTCAAAATAATCCTCATAGCCCTTGCAGTCTATCCTTCCCTCTGCCCTGCATCCAAACAACCACTGATCTTTTTGTCACTCCGGAATAGCTTGTGTTCTCTAAAATTTTATACAAATAGAATCGTTTGTGTCTGTCTTCTTTCACTCAACGTAATGATCTTCAGACTCACCCATGTTGCTCCAAGTATAGTAAAGTTTATTCCTTTTTATTGCCAAGTAATATTCCAGTGTATGGCTATATCATAATTGTTTATCTATTCATGTGTCGATGAATATATGTCTGATTTCAGTTACTGTGAATGAACCTGCCAAGAACATTTGTGTATAAGTCTTTATGTGGAAACATATTTTCATTTGTCTTGGGTAAATACCTAGGAGCAGAATGATTAGGTTGTACTATAAGTGTGGGTTTACTTTTTAAGAAACTGTCAAAAAATTTTCTAAAGAGGTTCTACCAATTTATATTCACACCCACAGTGTGTAAGAGCTCTATTTATTACTCCACATATTTATCACTCTTGGTATTGTTAGCTTTTTAAATTATAATCATTCTAATGGGTGTGTAGTGGTATTGTGTTGTGGTTTTAATTTGCATTTCAGCCATGACTAATGATTTTGATTATCTTTTCACATGCCTATTGGCTATTTGGATGTATCTCTTTATAAAAAGTCAATTCAAACTTCTGAGCATTTATTATTGGGGGTGTTTGTCTTCTTATTGGGTTGTAAGAGTTTTTTATATATTCTAAATAGAGATTTATATAATTTCCAGGTTTATACATTGAGTTCTTCCCCCAGATTGTGGACTGCCTTTTGATTTTTGCAATGGTATCTTTCAAAGCAAAAAAATTTTTAATTTTGGTGAAGTATTGTTTGTCATTATTTTCTTTAATGGTCCATGCTTTTTGTATTTCCTATCCAAGAAAACCTTGTCTAACCCAAGGTTGCAAAGATTTACATTTTCTTCCAGAAGTTTCATAGATTTAGTTTTTTTTATTTAGGTGTAAGATCTATTTTATATGTGAGGTAAGGGTCAAAGTTTTCTATACTGATATCTACTTGTCCAAGTATCATTTATTGAAGATTATTGTTTCCCTATTAATTTGCCTTGAGACTGTGCCAGATTCATTTGCCCATATGTATGTGGGTCTATTTCTGAACTTAGTTTTGTTTTATATTAATCTATATGTCTACTTTTCACCAATACTATTTCCTTTTGACTAGTAAAAGTGTTATAGTAAGTCTGGAATCAGGTAGTATAAGTCCATCAACTTTTATTTTTTAAATTACTTTTGGCTATTCTAAATCTTTTTTATTTTCAAATAAACATTAGAATCATCTTGCTTATTTATTTCCAAAAACCAAAAGCCTGCTGAGATTTTGACTCAATCAACATACTGAGCTGAATCTACAAATCAATTTGGGGAGAACTGAACAATTCACAAACATGGTACACCTTCATTTGCTTAGATCTTCTTTAATTCCTTTCAGCATTGTTGTTTAGTTTTCAGTGAAGAGATCCTCCAGGTCTTTGGTTATATTTGTTCCTAAGGATTTTAAGGTTTTGGTACTATTATAATTAATATTTTTAAAAATTCACTTTCAATTTTATGCTGCTAATACAAAAATATATGATGAGCTTTTTGTTGATATCAACCTGTATCCTGTAACCTTATTCTTATTCACTTACTACTTCTAACAGTTGTTTTGTAGATTTCTTGAAATTTTCTCCATTAACACTCATGTCATCTGCAAAAAACAGACAATTTTACTTCTTTGTTTACCAATATTCATTCCTTTTATTTTTGTGTGTATATTTTATCACATTGTTTAGGAACTGCACAGCAATGGTAAATAGCAGTGTGATCCCCGGAATCCTTATCTAATTTTTGCTCTTAGTGTAAAAGCATTCACTATTGACCACCAACTATGATGTTAACTGTAGGTTTGTGGTCCTTTATCGAATTGATGAAGTTCATTTCTATTTCTAGTTGCTGAGAGTTTTCATCGCAAAATAGTGTTGTTTCTTCACATGCTTTTTCTGTCTCTATTGAATTGGTCACATGGTTTTCCTCTTTCATTATGTTAATAGGGTGAATTAGATTGATTGATTTTTTATATTACACTCATCTTACATTCCTGGGATAAACCCAAATTTGGTCATAATATATTAACCTTTCTTGTTAATGTTAGATTTGATTTGCTAATCTTTTGTAAAGCATTTTAGTGTCTGTTCATGAGGCATATTATTCTGTAACTTTTTTGGTAATGTCTTTGTTAGATTTTGGTATTAATATCATGTTGGCCATAAAATGGATTGGGAACTATTTCCTCTTCTAATTTCTGAAAGACTTTGTGCAAGATTTTGTTATTTCTTCTATGAACGTGTCAATGTTGATATCTGTGATGGGCAGTAGCTCTGATCTCAGTTTAAATTGCCTTCAATCTGTCCATACCTGCATGGCTCCCAGGGGGCATGGACTTTGCAGAGTGTATACACAGAATTTGGTGTTCCTCTTATGTGGCGCTCTCTCTCTCTCTCTCTTTTACCTAGGACCCACCCCCTGCTCGGCCCCACCCCCCACACACACATACACCCTGGTGGCTCTGGTTACTCTGAGATCCATTACATGGCTCCTCCTCCGAAAAAGAATGCAAGCTCTCTGCTGAAATTTTAGCCATACCTGTATAGCCACAACTATACTTCACTGTGGCTACCCTCAGGGCAAAAACACAGAAATGGAAAACTCTGGAAGTTGCTTCCTCTAATTTTCAACTCCCCTACAAAAATCTACCTGCTTCTGTGTACTCTCCAAAGTTTTGGGGTAGTCATTTTTTGTTTATAGTGATTTGTGGGAGGTTCCATCTGTTAGAAGCTTACTCCTCCCATAACTAAAAGAGAAACTCACAGAATCTTTTTTATAAAGTTCAAAACCAATAACCATCTATTGTTTAGATGTGTGTGTGTATTATAAGAAGCATCTAAATAAGCAAAGAAATGATAAAGACAAAATTCAGATTAATGAGAAGGAAGGCAGGGGATGAAAGATAGGAAAGCACAGAGATAAATACACGTTATTGTCAGTGTCCTAGTACTTTGGCTGTGTGTGGGTTAATGGGTGTTCACTACGTTACTCGTAAATGAATAAATACCATGATTATAATATGGGATAGGCATAGACCAATGATGACAATGCACCATAAACCAAGGACTTCGATTAATTTAGTTCTCTCCATCTAAAAACAAATGTTCATAGAATCCTCACCTTGTTCTTGGACTCCTGAAAAGTCTCGAAATCAATGAGATTCTGAGAAGCTGTAGTCACAGAGTCTGTGAAATGGCTAAGGATTTATGAGATTATAGGTAAAATTTATGAACCATTCAAATTTAGGCATGCCTTAGCACACGGTTAATAATGAGGAAATGCCTTAAGTAACGTTGTCATTTTGAATGGGAAGCATAAGAAGACAAAACCATGCATGTGTGTAGTGATTTTTGTTCACAACATGGACAAGCTATTTTGACAGAGAAAAGTCTGGAAGGTTTAGAAACATGAAAAGAGATTGAACTTAATACTGAAGCAGTCTCCAAGCAGGAGAAAACTTCAGCTCGCATGCCTAAAAGTATATCCACATGTCAAGGACCGTGGGACATTTTCCCAGAGGGGCCTGGACAAGAAGCCTTCCTGGTCTTATTATCTTAAACTAGGCTGAATGGAACACCAGGGACTGTGCCACGGGGAGGGAGATCACACTGGCCGAAAGGGTGGAAAAAGTGATGCAATCAGAGAGTTCTTTCCCATCTCTAATTTTATGACTGTCTGTAAAAAAAAAAAAAGGAGAATTCAAACCACTTCAAAATAAGATCACCGGAGACCTGGCTTAGATGCCTGGATCTGATTGAGAAGGAAGGCTGTTAGAAAGATTTATTTTTCTGACTGATAATTACATAAGATGCCAAAAGATACCTCCCCTTGACTACTGCCTCATGGCAAACATAGGGTAAAATTCCAAACTAAAGCAGAATAATTTCTCTGGGAATTGAGAACAGGACAGGGAGAATCTACAAACAACAAGGCTGACAAATAAAGGCTTTCCTTCCCAACAACCAAAAACTTGACAAATCATGCCCCATGTTTCACTTCTCAGGATGTTTAAAAGAACACAAGCAGAAAGCTCCCTTCCACCTGCTTACGATATGGTTTTATTTTAAGGAGAGTGCACTCCAGAAGACAAACCTCTAAAGAAATAAATACCATTAGGTTTCCTTTTCTTTTTTCTTACTTGATACCATTAATAATAAATTGTATTTATTTTCCCAAGTCAAAGAAAAAAATGAGTGGCTATTGCTTTCACTGAAACAGTCATAAAAGCACATTTTAAAAATTATGCCATATATATATATATATATATATATATACACACACACACACACACACACAAGTACATTTAAAAAAAAAAAAAGAGACTGAGAAATTTGCTAATGGCTCTAAAATTCAAATCTCCAATCAACTGAACAGGGTTGTAAGTAAATAGGACCTCTTTGGGGGAAGGTAATCCTAATTATGTGGCAAGCTACAGGGGACGCTCAAGTTTATGTCGGTAGCAGATTCTGATAAGATATGCACCAAAGGAATCACGTCTGGACTGTTTCAACTGGGAGGGTGTCAGTGTAATGTTGGTATTTAGCTGTGATCTAGAGATCAGCAGAGGTCAGGCTGGACAAAAGCAGCGCCTAATGAAGCTTCTAGTGTCTGGGTGAAAGAGCCACAAAGCCTTTCAAATTAGTAGCTGAATCCTGACACTCATTAGTGATTATATTAATATATGCAAGGGCTGCATCTTAAGCCCCAACCAGTAAAACAGCCTAGACGCTCTGCATACGCACAAAGGAAATAAAGTATGTACAAATTTAAAGAACGAGAACCTTTTACATGCCTTTCCCTTCACATTTTGACATTTTTCTTTCCCTTTTCTTTCTTTTTACATTAGTGACAGGACTGCCGTATGCTTATGTTCCAATTTCATATTAAAATAATTACCACTGCGACTAAAAGGAGACTTTCATTTTTTTAAATTTTAATCAAGGAAGGTCCAGTCAGAAATCGCTTCTGCTAAGTTCTGTGCAAGACATAATACACTCTTGTTAACTAACAAAACCAATAAATCAAGCTGAAGCACTTATTAAAGTATCATACAGGACTAAATCTATCACTGATGACAAATTTAATTTGGGATTCTGAGAGTTGGCTCCTCGCATATACTTCAACAGATTTTTTTGGAGGGGGCAGTTATTTCACAAGTAATGAATGTTAAATTCACTTGAAATTTTTAGAGATGTAAAAAGTCAACTTTCAATAAAAAACTGTTCTTCCTAGAGCGTCACCATCACCGGGAAAAGTTATGCATTAAAATTCTTTTCCAGCAAGGCTATCTTTTGCACATTAAAGTTAGGAGAATTGTATAAACAGTGATAATGAGCATTTTGCTAAGCAATTTATAACCATCGCTCGGTTACTCACACTCGATCTCCACAGGTAGGTCAGTTATTGTCCCCTGATAATGAAGATAAGAAAATTGAGATACAGAGTTTTCCCTACATAACAGGCAAGGATAATTTTAATCTGTGGCAAGGTCATTTGGCACAAGGGAAGTGGAAAGAAAAAAGTAAAGAAATTCACGGAATTGTACTGGGTCTTCTTTATAATTACCTAATATTATAGCTAAAAGGATGATATTTCCACTTTAAGTATCAAAAGAGAATTACATTTCAAATACATAGAAAATTATTATTAATAGGCAACCTTTCCTTGACACCATACTTCTAGACCATAACATGAATAATGCCTTATTTTCTGTTGCAATCAACTACATTTTGTGCAGTTTATTGTACACCGCAAACAGGTTACACAAGTCATATTTTCTACAAACTTTTCCTCCTTTTGAAACTCTGCTCTAATTCTACATCAGCATTTTCCTATAGTCTTTTCAAACAGTATTTTCTTTCTTAACAATGCAATCAGCATATAAAAACCAAATTTCGACACCTGGCCCCGTTTAGGCAGACGGAGCAGCCTGGACCACAGCCTCACAAGGAGAACGCATTAAGCTTTTGAACAAAAGCATCCAAGTCGACCTGTTTTGCAGACTGATTAATAGAAATAAGCTCCAAGGACTAATCACAAGTCGAGCCCTGTTTTGCAGATTAATAGAACAAAGACACAGGAGAGGAGGGGAGGTTACAGCACTAGAATACAAATAAGCAAAGGTAGGCACCAGGCTTTCCTTGAGTGAAGTCACATCCTGTAAAGCCAGACCCAGAAACCCAGGTCCAAGGGTGTCACTTTCAGGGATGAATCCAAATGCAGCAGCAAAGAGGTCTGGGTTTTACCAGCCAACCCAGCACCCCATAAGCCACCTAGTTTCCACCTTCTTTGGAGATTCTGATTTAAAGGAGGAAACAATATTTTCCAGCAGGATAATGCATGGCTCTGAGTGCTCTCAGGCGTTTCCTTCCATGTCAGCTGCGCAAACCACAGCACTTGTTGATTAGGACTTTCACTTCCCCGTCTTTGAATGGGGTTATCTGTGAGATCTATGCCTATAAGCTGAACCCCACATTCACACACAGACTGTACATGGGACAGCAACACAAAGTCAGAATAAGAGAGTTAGTTTCCAATTACCCACAGACAGACTTTTTAAACTAGAGAAGTGACTCTTCTTCCTGACTGTAAAAATAAAACTAACCCGCTATAGGAATACACAAAAGCCCAGGAATGGTAGAATGGGAGAAAGAAAAAAAGAACATTCATAGGAGAAAATCACTGTTATACTTGCGGTGCATTATCTTTCAGTTTTTGTTTTCTGTCAATATTTATGTACGATTTTTATAATGTTATGATCCATTTGTGTATTTTTGGTGGGGATATGGCTTTTAAAATGCTTACTGTTAAACATAAGAAAAAAAACATACCACTGCTCCCTGATAGACGATGTTAATTCTTCAATGGATAACATCATTCAAGGTGAATGTATGAATGTTTTTTACTGGAATTGTAACATCTTCATACATGTGAGTATATGGTTAACTGAGAAAAGCTTGCATAGTGTGGGAAACATAACCTTTAAGAATTGAGATGTCTATTTTTTGCATGATTTCTATTCTTGATGATTTTCTACATTATCTATTTTCCTTTCACCGTTTTTTTCTACTCTTACTCATAGAAACCCAGAAAAGCAAAAGCTTTTTCAGTCTCGTTCAAAAGAAGAGTATTTGATTTAATATTTTCAGAGTGGGACAAAGGGAATGGATTTTCTCCAGCCTAGTTGTATTCTGCTTTATCAATAATCCAATTATTCTGTTTATTGCAACAATCGACAAAGCAAAAACACATTCGTAATGATATTCATAACGATATAACAAGGGTTAACAGAGTCTTAGAACTGACTTCAGAGCATGGTTAAGCCTGTGGTTTGCAAGCTAGCTGCACTTGAAAATTTCTTAAGAAGTGATCCTACTTCTCTCAGACTTTTCAGAGTTCAAACTCTATAGAAGGCTAATTCCTACAGCAAATAACCTTAAAGACCAATGTCCTCGTTGGTATCAGATTTTCCTTTTAATAGTAATACTGAACAGCACATGTAGTAAGGCACTCAATACACTGAAAATTACCTGCCGCCCCGGAAGCTACAATGCAAGCCGACAACCACACAGAATTTGCCTCTAGTAAGGGCTATTTAAAATCACAAAGCTCAGACCCAGCACCTCTCTCTTTCTCTCTCTCTCTCTCTCTCACACACACACACACACACACACACACACACACACACACACAAACACACACTTGGGTTTTCCATTTTTCTACTCATTCTGCTGGCCCAACAGGTAAGTGCTTCTTTTAGAATTAAATCTTTGTAAGGGAGAGGCTGAATTTGGATAAGAAAAGAAACTAGTCTTTGCTGTTTCATCTGAAAAAATGGGAAGCATTCAGGAACGTTTAGTAACAGAGGAAGCAGCATTGGCACAGCCCAAAATCCTCCTTCTCCGGTACTTCCTAAGTATGAATTTCTTTAAATAATATGAAAGCAAAACCCACGCATGGACACTCTGAGTTTTTAAAACAAACTTGTCTTCCACATTTTTTTCCCCTTAAATCCTAACACCAATGGAAAAGAAGAGGAAGAAGGTGACTTATATGCCCCAATAGCGTGTTTCCAACTAGTTAGTTTTGCCATCAACAATTTCTGGTTAGGTTTTAGCCTAGCAGGTTTTATTTTGTTCTTCAAAGATCAAAGGTAGAAGGGTTTTTCTATTGATGCCTGATTCAACATAAAAATAGAAGCCCCAATAATGGCTAGTGATTTGGGGATTGGACTATTAAATCATTAAGATAAACAGTTTTTTTTCTAGTATCTGTCTTCGACAATCCTTTTTCTAGAACTATGGGGCTACAAGCTACTTCCCATGGCTCATGAAGCCTTGAGTAGCGTGGCAAGTTTGTACACCCTATTAGATTTAGTTTTAAGATTGATATGTTCCAGAAATTCAATACATATGGTAGCTTGAAATATAGTGAGAAAAAGAAAATAATTGTCATTTATTAAGCCAGGCAGCCATCAGGGGTACTCAGTTTTATGTGCAATCATTTTGTACATAATCTATAAAAGAAATGCATAACCAATTTTAGAAAAAAATGGAAAATCAGCGTGTCTATTCTGACCTTTCTTTTCCTTTACAAACATAGCATTGGTTTTACTTCATCTTCAATATTGATTTAGAGTAGATTCATATGAAATTTTAGCACCACTTTTTATTTCACATGATCCATCCTATAAACCCACCATGTCAAGATACTGCACCTGAAAGCATCTAAATTAACCAATAAATATCACCAGCACCTTCAGATGCTGTCTTGAGAAATTTTATCCTGGGAAGAATATTTTTAAGGCTAGGTCTTACCCACTTCCTCTAATTTGCCCTTATACACCAGGTGCTTTTCTTCTCATTGCCTTTTCATTTCATTCTTTTGCTACAAATTTCATACGTGGACATTATTAGTCACAGTAACTGTATTTACACTTTAACCAAGCTGATCTTTTATATTTGAGCAAAACACTTTTCTGATGTCCTCTCCTGAATTAATGCAGATTTGCAGCTCACCTTTTCTGCTCTTTGCAGAAGGCAGACACATTCTGCTAACCCAGACGCTTTCAAATTTGCCACTAACTTCGTGTTGGAGCAGCCCTCATGGAACATTCCACGTTCAATTTATAGTCATCATCCAAGATTATCTTTATTTTTTCTGAGTGAAAATGCATCGCCAAGCGTTACGCATACATTGAAAATGATACTCCATGTAAGTGACCTTAAAAATGGCCCATGTGTCTTCATTTAACAGACATCTATTCACTCTTCCATACCTTCTGACCAAATACAAGAGAACGTGGGGCTCCTTCCCTAAATGGTTTCCAGTTATCCAGACCATAAGCAATTTGTTGTGCAAAGACACCATACAATATTCACTTTCAAAAATTTTCTCTGTTCCTCTGTCTCTCTTCATACCCTCCCCCTTCCCCAAACAGGGGTAACTGTTTTCCTAGACTAAGTTTCCTATTTCCCTCATTTCTGTCCCTCACTGCTTCTCTTCTGCCCTGGTGTACCGCCATACAAACAAACAAAACAAACAGAAAGCAAACAAAACAAAAACATAAAAGCCATTACAAAACTAACAATTGTTACCTTGCAGGGAAGAAAATAATTGAGCCTTTACTGAGTACCAGGAGCTTAACATAGCTGATCTCATTTTAATCCTATGAAAAATATACTACAAGTAGTGAAAAAAGAAAAGGTTTTGGAGCCAAATAGATTTAGGACTGATTTCTAGTTCTTTGCAAAATGGGTGTCCTTGGGTGACTCAATAAATCGTAGTTATTATTATTTGTATACCCATTTGACAGATGAAACTGTGGCTCAGAAAGATTGAATAACATGCTTAATAAGGTACATAAGTTCTAAATGATAAAACTGAGATTCAAGCCTGATGGGGACAGCCTGCTTCTAAGGCCAAAGTCTGTAGACCTCTCAGCCACTGCCTCGCTCCTTCAGTAGGCAGGACAGGGTTGTAGCTGGCTAAGCTACGTCCCACTCGGGGAGCAAAGCTTTCAGGGTATGCCTTCCTGCTGGGGAGGTCCTGCCAGAAGTTTGTTAGCTTGAGGAACTGATAGTTTAAGAGAAGAGGGAATCTGCAAGAATTTGTCGAGGAACAGTTCAACGAAGCCTTTGCCGTCAGGGGGATGTCCCTAAGCACTGTCCGTCAGCCTGTCCCCCACCAAGCCTCCCACAGGCTTAAGGATGAACCTGGGAGAGGGTGGGTGACATCATGCCTTGACAGCCCTCTCACAGAGCAGCCTAGAAGTGCAGAGGGCTTCTCCTCTGTGAGGCGCAGAGCACAACGTGGCTTTGATTACCGAGACTCTATTGTGAAACTATTTTGGCAGCATCAGGCTCATCAGGAGGCATGGAAGGAGGTCCCGTGGCTATGCAGATGTCCTGCTGGCAGAAGGGGAGCGCCTGGTGAAAGGGGCAACCTCACATCCGTGTGCACCTTCGTCAGAGGTCAGCAGGAGAGCTCAGGAAGCAGTGCAGTGGCCTAGACTACCTTGAGGATGTGTCTGAGCCACAGGGGAGTGGAGCACCTCAGGCAGAGGAGGCAGCAGCTATGACTGGAACCAGCGGGTACAGGTTTAGGCTGCCCCTGGGACTCCAATGGGCTCACTGTCTCGTGAGACCCGGAGAAGTTCATCCACACCTGTAGTTCAGAGCACAAAATAAGAAACCCTGCCAGGCACGGTGGCTCACGCCTGTAATCCTAGCACTCTGGGAGGCCGAGGTGGGCGGATTGTTTGAGCTCAGGAGTTCGAAACCAGCCTGAGCAAGAGCGAGACCCCATCTCTACTATAAATAGAAAGAAATTAATTGGACAACTAAAATTATATAGAAAAAATTAGCCGGGCATGGTGGCACATGCCTGTAGTCCCAGCTACTCGGGAGGCTGAGGCAGTAGGATCGCTTGAGCCCAGGAGCTTGAGGTTGCAGTGAGCTAGGATGACGCCACGGCACTCTAGCCTGGGCAACACAGTGAGATTCTGTCTCAGAAAAAAAAAAAAAAAGAAACCCATGTTTGTCAAATAAGTTGAAAATAAATGGTACAGAATCCACATGACCCTAATTTCAGAATTCAACCACTGAGAATTCAATCATTGAGACATGGAAATACTATTATACATATTTGACAAAGGATGTTCTGAGAGCTCATCTGGTCTAGCTTCCTACCAACCTCACCCTTTATGCTGACCACCGTGCAGCCTGGAAGAGACAGTCTCCAAATCTAACAGCAGCTTCTATAGCTGCTCACAGAACGGGGATAAGGCATCTGAGGTGAAGAAATGATATTAAAGAGCCTAAAAATACTGGTGGAGGCTTTCTTTGAAAACTCTCACTGCCTTAAAGTCAGGTTTGTCTCTCATTTTTATTAAAGCACGCTCACCTGGAGAAACGCTAGGCCCTCTATATTTCCAAATATTCAGGAAGAATCTAGGCATGCTCTTGAAATGTGTAGACATTGTTTAGGGCTGTATTGGGTTCCATTCTGCTTGATCATCTCCCGTGTTCTGCTTTGTAGACTCAAGACT
This sequence comes from Avahi laniger, assembly GCA_963575035.1. Taxonomy (NCBI): domain Eukaryota; kingdom Metazoa; phylum Chordata; class Mammalia; order Primates; family Indriidae; genus Avahi; species Avahi laniger. The sequence continues at coordinate 21,246 of CAUYSK010006898.1, read as the reverse complement.
ATGCTTGATCTTATACTGGAAATATTTTCTTTCCTTTTGCAACTCGGTGTCGCAGTTGCAAATATCTCTCTACCACTACCATACTCATTCATTCATTCATTCATTCAGCAGATATGGACTGAGCACCTACTATGTGCCAGGCCCTGAGCGAGCCTATGGTATCCACAGAGAACAAAGCTACCAGGTCCCTGACCCTGGAGTGTATAGCCACTTTATAATATATTTCTATCCACCAGCAACAACTTTGGGTTAAAAGAAGGAGCCTGTTACGGTAACAGGAGAAAATGAAAGAACACCCAGCAGCCAGCCGGCCGTGTCTGAATGTGAAGGCCCAGGTCTTCTGTGGAGCACAGTGTTGGGCCCCCGGCAGGCCTGACTGAGCAGGGTAACACTGCTGGCATTGCCTTCTTGGTGCACATGTCCAGAGCTGCTGTCTGTCTCAGATGCTGCTTAGTGCTTTGGAGGGAAAACGCCACATGCAACCAATACGTGCCCCCTGATGTGTGTTGCATGTTTAGTTGTCTCTGTGGAGCAGTAGAAACAGAAGGAGCTGACCCATGTCTTACAACACATTAAAATGCAGATTTTTTTTACACCCTAATCTCTGGGGGAACACACCATGCAAAAGATGCTGGATCATTCCCTCCTTCTGCCCCTTCGCCACTCCTGTTTTCCTCTATAAGCCCGCCTTACCACTTAATCCTGAGAGTCCCTGAGCGGTGTTGGCTTGGATTCCTGTACCCTTTTTGCAACTAGATGGAAACAGATGAGAAGTGGACACTTCCTGAGTTGCTCAGGTCAAGGAGTAGACCGACCTCTGAGGTTACTAGGATATCCTGGTGTAGTCTAAAGAACTCAGCAAAGAAACCGTGGATTCTAGTCCTCTTTCTCTTCCCAAACCAACTCCGTGGCTGCAGGCAAGTCACCTTATCTGTCAAAAACTCTCTCTCTGTTTTGGTCTCCTCTATCATAAAAAGGCAACATCTGACATATAGGCACTTGTAATATAATAATAATTATAATAATATAATTTGTAATTATAATAATAATAGGCCATTATTATTAACACATGCCCTGCTTCTTTTAAAGAATTGCTGTGAGGCCCAAATGAGATAATACACATGAAAGTTCTCTGAGTGAAACACACTTTCCAAATGTAAATTTATTACAGTTGTTTGCTAACTGAGATGCTCTCTCAGAATGTGCAGGCAAAAATTTAAATGATGCCAACCGTTGCTAAGAAGCATAATTGAATGCACACCAACACTTTTCTAGCAACCTCCACATTCTTCCATACAACCACCACCGACGCGTCAGACGAAGACACCAGGGCAGGTGTAAAGGCTGAGCTAGCTGGCAGAAAGGTAAGAGTGAGTTGGATCCAACAAGCTCCACACGTAAACTGGCTTTTGAAATGGTATTTACTGATTTGGCTATCAGTGGGAGGTAGGAAGCAAAGTGATCGGTTTTGCTTTCTCGTTTTTCAAATCAACGGGGCAGTTGCTAAACCAGAACTGAATCTGATCCCATCCCATGCAGCTTTAAGAGCAGTCAGCTGCATTCTGAAACAGACAAAAATGTAAACACAGCCCTGTAACTCTAGACCAGGGCAGAACAGCCATAGGTTTCATAATGGGAGAGTCTATGGGCCCCGTGCCAAGAAAAATGAAATGTTAGCCTGGGCCTTTAAACAGAATCATGTAAGAGCAGAGCGCATATTTGTTTAACACACACACACGAGACCTTTTTCTGTGCCAATACCTTTCTGAACTCTCCTGAATAAAAGCCGGAATCCCTGAAAACGTGGTGCAGAACCAATAGTGTCTGGATAGTCTCATTCTTTAACACAAAAGGATTTTTCTGCAGAACACAGAGCTGTTTCTTTCTTCCTTTTCTTCTTCTTCTGCTGCTTCTTTTTGGGACCAAGTTAATTGCAAAGTATGACCATGAAAATAAAATAAATGAGCCCATTCCACCCATCCCCGTATCTGAATTCTGTCGTATGAGTTGCCAGTCGTTTTTCTAAGCCTCTCATTCAATATCTGCTGTTAATTTGTTCGCTGTTTCAAGAACTTGAAGACTGTCAGCAAAATACATGATGCATTACAAAACTTATAATTGGAAATAAAAACATCTGAAGCTCTTCTGACAAGGTAAACGTAAAGTACTATTGCCCTGATCAGAACAAGGAAACGTGAGCAACCTTACAGCTATGTGCGTACAAACACAATCATAAATGCTGCAGAGAGTGGAATCAACACTCGACTCCCACTCTGAAAAATGCTGAGAAAATTAAATCCCAGTGAATGAATGAACTCAACATGGTTATGATAGGAAATGAGGGGAAGAGAGGAGGGGGAAACAAATCCTGCTCTCACTTCCTTTGAAAGTGCAACCCCACGGACTTTTCTCTTCCTATGTCAGCCATGCTAGAACGGCACTGCCTAGGCCTCATCTAATTTTCCTGCTGTAGAAGTTAAGGCACTTCCTCCACAGTTACTAAATCTGACAAATTACACCTGGGTCCACTCTAACGTGAAAAAATGTGCTCTTTGTTCCTGACCCCTTGGTCAGTCTAGAGATCAAATTCCTGGACATCGGAAAGCCCCACTCATATTCATTAAAAGCCACAGGAGAGCAGCTCTGTATTTCTGTTCAAGAAGAGAACAAGGTGCCGGCTTTCGCTGAACAATGCAACTGCTCTGCTCCAGTTGGCGCAATACAGACCTTTTACTTTTTGCAGCTTGGCTGCTAATCAATTAGTACGTGGATTTTCTCCCCACCCCCCGCCCCCTGCACAGCATCTTAGTATCAAAAGAGCAACTGAAATCAGAAAAAGAAGAGGTTAGTTGATTTTTAACTGCCAAGTCCCATGAGTGAGTTTACCGAAACCCGCTAAAAATGCTGGCTACAGATTCGGTACCCAAAAATACCAAGATCATTTCAAAATTCCGCTTCCCCTCTACCCTGGCCAGACGAGCAATTAGTTACCACAGTGGGTACTATTTGACAGATTAGAATTTTGTCTCCTCTTTCTAACCATACTCAGCGTTTGGAAAAGACATTACAGAGCTAAGAGTGAGTCACAAAGAGGAAATTGGGAACCATCTTGGTGGCAGAGAATCAACACACGAGGGAGACGAGAAATTCGTGGGCTTTCCTGTTGGAAGAGGCAAAGGTGAGGCTGATCTAACGCCTGACAACACCAGACCCCTTCTTCTGCCCCCAAAAAAGGAAAAGCAAAAAAAATAGGAAAAGTGAAGCACATCTGTGACTGAACTATTAAAAAAAAGATGTCTGATTCCTTTCTTCAAGATTCTTAGAAGAATGAGATGGTGAAGGATTACATACAGAAGCCAAAAAAACAAAAAAACTGCCTTAAGGTCTCCTGAGGCAAAGGTGCCCCAGAGAATTCATCAACTCTCATCCTCTTCCCAAGGGAGTCTCTCTCTTTCCGGGACATGGAATCCCACTTACAACTTTTTCAGTTAGACCACTGAATTTTCCCAGACCCATCAAACCACATTCAAAGCCTCTTCCTTGGGGATCTAATAAGGACTCCAGTTGCAAACACATATGAATGCTCTGGTGTGTTGTAAGTTATTTTATGCATACAAATTCCTGTTAAACTGTAAATTAGAAAACATTCCTTTAATTCTCTCTGGTCTTGAGGTAGCTTTCAGCTGTGCTACAAGTTATAAATATGTAATGAATGCAAACTAATATTCTCTTTCAGTAGTTAAACTAAGTCACAATCCATATTTTTTTAAATACATGAATTATAGCTGTTTTCCTGGTGCGATGGCTATTACTTTGGAGAAATCTATGTCAGGACAGAAATCCTTAGTATCAGCGTTCTTATTTTGATTTCTGTTTTTAAATTAAAACCACTAGCAGTATCAGTAATGCAGAACGTAACATTTCCTCCAGAAAAGTCATTGGAAAAGCATGGGAATCTAACTTAATCAGTTTACATTATTTTGGGGTTGAAAGATCTGTTGGGTTATTAAGTAGGCATTCACCTATGGGTAGGTCTCAAGGATGGAAAAACCTAACTTCTAAAGGGTGAAGAGTGGTATCTATGGTACGAGTTCTCCCAAACTTTGCTTCTAGTCAAATTCTTAATAGTAAAAGAAGTTAAAAATTGTTCAGGACATTAAAATAATCAAGCATGCCCCACAAATATATATATTTTCTCTTTGCAGATTCTAACTTTGATGACTATTTAAGTGAGTTGCATAAGAGAGAGACTAGGACAAGCCTCATTCCCCCTGTTTTACAGCTAAATAGAGAAGTTATGTGACTTACCTAGTGCCATCCAATATGCAGAAGCTGAACTAGGGTGAGAACCCACCCCATCCGATTTCTAGTACCATAGTCTCCTTATGAAGGTATAAAGTGGATTAGAAACACCAACACCCCACTACTAGTGGTAATAGATAACACTTATCAAATGCTTACTCTATGCTAGGAAACCTTCTATTGTGCTGTGGATGCATTAACTCTATCTTCATAACAGTCATGTCAGGCAACAACCATGCATGTAATGTTATCTCCCATTTCAGAGATGAGCAAACAGAGACTTATAGATATTAAGAAATTTGCCCAAGGTCCCAGGGCTGCATAAGTGGTAGAAATAGCCAATACTGTCCTCCCTGCACAGAAATGCTAATGCAGACATTCCTAAATCAATGTTCAGATTATCAGTAGTCCTGGAAATATTAAGTTTAACAAAACAGCTTCATAGTGAGATTCAAACTACTGATGCCTCCAAAAATATACGATGAAATTGAAACATTATTTTTGTCAACCTCTGTACTCTTAGTCAAAACACAAAGCATCAACAATTCCAATAGATAGGGCAAAACACACTTAAAGATCTCAGTCATTGTAAAAAGGTGCCCAGCAGGAAATAGTTCAAGCTCTGTAGAAATCCCATTAAACATTCTGTGCAACCACAACTTCAGGAGAACATATCAGAAAACTAAATGATGTTGCCGATTTTGTACATTTTACCACCTTGGCCAATATTAAAATTCAAAAGCTTTAAATTTTAATCCAGTTCAGATAGTTGCACCACCACCAAAACCAGACCATGACCCATCACATCACGTATTTGAATTACTCTGTTTGTTTGATTTCTTGAGATGCTGCAAGATCTGCCTCGGGACCCAAATCGTTCCCCTCATTCATCACGGCTGTAATCCGGTTTAGCCAAACCCTATCCTGAACAGATTGGAATCAGCTCCGATAAAGGAGGAAGTCTGCTGCCGTCATCACGTCAGCAACTATCAATCCAGGGATCTCAAAAGTCTCGCTTGTTCAGGAATAGCCTTAAATGTCCGTGCCTTCTGAAGATTTTTCAAGAGTGATCTTAAATTATTGGAAAAAAATTCATCTTAACTTGCATGTCGAGCTTCTCTGCCAATCAGAGGTCATTTCTCGACTATTGCATTGTTCTTAAGAACCAGACTATGAAGCTGGGAATGCTCTCTCCCTCCTGCCCTTTACCCAGAAATGCTAATATCAACATCCTACATTACCCTGAGATCAGTTTTTAGATTATAGTTTGACAGGACTAATTTCTGCTGTTTATTCTCTTGCCCTTTACCACCTTCTCACACATAGAAAAGTAAATTGATGCACACTAATAAAGCTGGGTATAAACAGGATCTGCAGATTATAACCACCAATTACCACATCATCACCACCACCCCCACAACCCCCAAACATACTGTATACGGTGGAGTCACACTTGCTGGTTTCAGATCAGAACACTACCTCTTACTGTCTGTGGTGATTCTAGAGCAATTACTTAACCTTTCTGTGCCTGTGTTTTCTGATCTGCCACATGAGATTCATTACAGTGCCTAAAGGTATTTTGAGGATTAAATGAGATAATAGATATAAAGGGTTTAGAACAGTGCCTGGTATACAGTAAGTACTTAATTAACAGTTCAAAATCATTGTCAGATTGATTTTAAACAGAAATGTAGGTCCTGCACCCACTCATCAGTGCTTCTGGATACCAACTAGAAAAGCTAGAAAAAAAAAATTCCAGAAAATATTTCAACTTTATATTTTACAGAGGACAAACCAAACTGTTGAGTCAAGTGTTCAATCTGAACTCACTCTGCTTGTCTTTTCCCAGTTTTATCCACAACTCCTAGGGAAAAACTGGAGTACTTTTCTGGGTTGAGTGAGTAAAGGTTAGTTCTTCTCCGACACAGAGCCCTCAAAAAAACAAAATCCTAGAATCCTCTGATATTACCGATGTGGTCTAACATTCCCATTTCAAAGAAGAAAAAAGTAGCTCTAGGAGCTAAGTGACTTGCCCAATTTCAAATACTGAGGGGCAGAGCCAAGGCCAGAAAAATGATAATTATTATCCTAAGCAAACCACCAGATGCTCTAAGTCCATTGCAAACGTCAACTATTTAATCCTCATAATAACCCTCTAAAGTAGGTATTATTTCACCATCTTAAAGATGCAAAAACAGAGGCTCAGATGCTGCAAAGTAGCTTCTTTAAAACCTGACAACTGACAGCGGATAGAGTCAAGATCAAAATGTTTCCTGTCTGGTCCCAAAGGATATGTGTCGGCTTCAAGTTTTCTAGAGCTTAGTTCTGAGAATTCTAGTAGCAAGAGCTCTCAACCAGTAACTTCCAAACTGTCTGTGCATCAGCCCCATCTGGGAAAGCTTTGAAAAAATACAGATTGCTGGGCTTCCTCTCGGGAAGGAGAGTCAGGGTCTCCCGGGACAGGGCTTCACAGTCTGTATTTCCACAGAGCTCTGCATTCTGATGTGTAGAGAGATTTGAGAAACCCTAATCTAAGCAAGATATTTTATGACTGCTTCCAGGACAAAATGAGAGGGAAATGAGTTACCTAAGGCTGACGGAATGTTCAGAGTGGCTGAATCTGTGTGAAGGGTAACACGGTGACCTTCCCTCATATCCTTCTGTGTCACAGACACACACGTAGCCCCAGTCACATAAGCATACACAGATGGCCTTCCGTATTCATGGGTTCCCATCCATGGATTCAACCAACCACAGATAGAAAATATTAGGAAAAAAATTCCATCTGTACTGAACACATACAGATTTTTTTCTTGTCATTATTCCCTAAACAATATAATACAGTATAACAACTCTTTATGTAGTGTTTCCATTGTGCTAGGTATTACAAGTACTCTAGAGATGATTTAAAGTATTTGGGAGGATGTATGTAAGTTATATGCAAATAATACTCCATTTCACAGCAGGGATTTGAGCACTCTCGGATTCTGGTATCTCAGGGAGGTCCTGGAACCAATGCCTCACAGATACCGAGGGACGACTAGACACATCTGCCAAAGCCCTGTGCCCATTGATCCGCCTAAAGGAATCTATATTACAACGAAAACAACAAGTGCTGCATTTTGCAGCAGACCAGAGTATGTGTTTTGGTGAAATTACAGCAATAAGGTTTCCTTCCATCCTAATCATTCTCATTTAAAACATCTAAGGCTAAGCCATGCTTTCTTGGTACTGAGCTAAAAAATGGTCAGGAAAACTGTTTGAATTTTCACTTACCAAGGTGCACCGTATATCCTGAATCCCTTCACTGTTACCTCCGAATCTTGTAAGTAAATACTGTTTGTCAGGAGGGACTGAACATTGTCAAAGTCCTCTGGTTTCAATTTGGACACAGAGGGGAAACGGTAGTAGTCCTGTTTAACAAGGTCTGCCATGAATTCCTTATCAAACGTCAGTTCATGATTCCCCGCAATCACTATTTTATATTCATATGGCAGGTTTCCTGAAATAAGAAAAAAAAAAAAAAGCACCAATTAGCACGTTCATTTCCCATCACAAAGTACAACAGCCGAGACTGCGTGATCAGCAGACAGCTCACCCAAATGAAATAGCTCACACATTCCTTTACATTTCATGTGAACCGAAATTTATGACTACTCCTTTATGATAACAAAAATGACAATAAACAGTAGATAGAATATCTGCTAAGAAGCGAAAGCTCTATTAAGAATACATTACATTTTCTAGCTCCATTTCCCTCTTCTGTATGCTACAAATTCAGTGATGATTCCACACGGTAGTCAATCCACACTTTATAATCATCCGGTAAAAAATCACTTTGATCACGATCCTTAAGAAAAGGTCTGAACTTGGTTTGGTCCTCAAAAGATAAACCAACTATTCTTAACAACTCAGATAACTGCAGATTTTTTAGTATATCCTTCACATAAAAGACATGGCACAAAACAGCAATCTATGATTTATATAAATAAAAAAAAACACATAGTATAATTTCATAGTGCAAGTCTAATTTTAAGTTTATTTTTTGGCTTGTGAATAAAAAGAACATTATTAAGGGCCCCCTGATTAGAAGGCTAACTTTTCTCCCATTGGGATGGGAGAAGAAACTGTAAAGCTTAACCCCCTTTTAATATTTATGGTATGGAAATGTGAGTTCTCGGTGTGTGCTTTTTATGCAAAAGTTTCCCGATCAAATGAGATAATTCTGGGAAGAAGAATGAAAGCTATAAAGGAAAACCCAAACACCAGACTTCTGCATAGATTTATAATGTTTGAATAAAGTGCAGATCATACATATTAATAACTAACCGTGATGCTATGAGAACCAAAATCCAAAGGGAGATAGTGCTGGGCAGCTGTCCCCATCCTGAAATTAATGCCCTTTTCTCCACTCTCTCACTATCCATTTCTCAAGCCTCACTGTTGTGCTGCTGTTCATTTTATTTTATTTTACGTTATTTTAAAGGAAAAAAGGGTGGGACAATGGCACCTATAATTCCAGCTTCCTGAGACTCCTGGGTCCAATGCAAAATTAATGTTTCCTGCTATTCCAGGAAGAATTAAAGTTACCACTAGCAGGAAATTGGATATACTTGCTGTAAGAATTGGTCCTTAAAAGCAAGTCAGAGTCTCAATGATTTAATTTAGTAAGCTCAGTGGGGAAGAGAATTTTTTCAGGGGGGTGGGGTGGGGAGGGAGCAAGTTCTGTCATCTGTCCACTTGGATTTCAGCAATGCAAACTGTAAAGATTCCACTACGAGGACCACACAATCTCAGCAGCACACTGCAAACATACCTGGTAATACTGAAGTGGTTTTTAAGACTGATAGATTATGTTTTGTAATGTTATAGATTTTTCTTTTGCTATTAATTTTTAGTTTTCTAACAATAATAAAATTCCATATATAGCATATGCATTAATGGGGAGGCTTAAGAGAGAGAAAAAAGCAGTCTAATAGAAAATAACACAGCAGAGAGAAGAAACCAGAAACACTGCGGTTAAATGTCAATGGATATCTTTGACTACTAGCCCAAAGTGCTGTGTGACATGCTTTTGGCCTCAGTTATTTGCAAGGTTGTGCTGAAGAGCTCACAAAAAAACAGGAAGCCTCCCTAAAATGCATGCTTGCGTGAGTTCAGTAATTAGGAGTATGATCTATGTAGCAAGCTACTTAAGAGTATGGTGATATTTTGCACAATTCCTGCACTTAAAGTGCAGATGAAAGATGTATTAACAGGACCACAAATTCCCAGTACTGCACACGCTGGATAATTGTGAGAGGCCCCCCAACTCTAATTACCATTGCTCTGTGACCCCACTGGCTTGATACTGCACCCCTAGATTCTCCTGTCCTCCCAAAGCCCGCTAAAACGTTGTCCTGGACGTTAATCTGTTCTGAGGCAGGTCCCACTGGCATGAATCTTTGAGCAAAATATTCTACCTGTACAAATCACGCTGTAGCTGCCCGGTTCCCCTTTAATCATTCATGATGATGGACTCACTGCAACCCAGCATTATGCACCACTGCTCTTGCAGGAAGGCCTGGCTTCTCAACGTGTCCTCATTTTGGAGCTTTGGGTTCAGGGATGGCACGGGTGAGACTAGCCACCAGGGCAAGGGAAGTCCACTTTCCCCCTTCAGATCATTTTTCTTTTTTTTTAAAGCAAAGCTGCAAAGTAAATCTTCCTCAGGAAGACATGCATCTCTGGTGTCTTTTAAATCAAATTTTTGGAAACTCAGCATAAAAAAGTGGCCACCAAAATGAAAAGCCGCAGAAACAGTGATGATATTTACACACCGCCAACAAACTCATCTCTTTCCGAGAATCCAATAGTAGTTTCCAACTTCCATCCGCTGTTACCTATGTTATGAGATTGTCTGACATATTTTCTTTTTTGCTGCACTGACCTTTCATCTATAATCTGCCAACCTTTATGTTTTATATGAAAAGTGTAAGCAGGGCAGCTGACAAATCTCCTGTTACTTGATGGCATTTTCGTTTTTTTTCCAGACTAGATTAATTTGGAAGACTCTGCAGTCAAGCTTCAAACTTCTTAGTATTCAAATAGCATCACTTTAAAATTGTCAGACAAAAAGGTGCCTGCCTTTATCCATTTTATTCAGATCAGGCCATCTAAGCTGACTTGCTTGGATCAAAAACCAAGGCCCTATATAGTTACTCTAACATGGAAAAAAATCCTTGCTCTGAATGACCTAAAGAACTGTACCAACGAACCTGTTTCATCTTTCCTGAGACGTGGTATATATTCCACTAATGATATACAAGATTATTTTAGGTGAAATGGAGAGGAGCCTTTGACAAAATGTCAAATAGTTCTGTATATTTTGAAAATGCATATTTGGATAAATATTAATACAACAGTGTAAGTAATGATATATATCTTCCTTTTTCTATTTTATATATAAAAGGAAAGGTGATTTAAACTATTGAGCAAATAAGAGAGGTAATTCACAGGTACAGTAAAGTGATGATGGTATCAAGTAAATCAATGAAATGAGGGAAACTTGCCTGTCAGCTAAGGTGAGCTACAGACTGTAAGCAAGACCATAAACTCTGAGAGTCAGTATCTGAGTCTTATTCTAGTCTACATCTTCTGTGCTTAGTGATGTCACATAGATACTTATGCAATGAAAGGCAACTGGTTCCTCGCTGCTAATCAATCAGTTCTAACTGCCCCACACTCTCACCGCCCAAAGCAGCCATCCCCAAATTTTTTTCCAGTTCCTCTCTAGCTCCCAGGCTCCATCTGACCCCCTAACTGGACATGCAATATGTTCTCTAACCACCTGGATAAAGAGGGAGAGAAAAATCTCTTCACTGCTTTCTTTTCACTTTCCAATCATTCCACCTGTTTGCATCTTTTCATCTTTCTAATACAGGTTGAGTGAGTATCCTTTATCCAAAATGCTTGGGACCAGAGGTGTTCCGGATTTTGCATCTTTTCAGATTTTGGAATATTTGCATTATACCAGTTTAACATTACTAATCCAAAAATCCAATATCTGTAATGCTCCATGAGCATTTCCTTTGAGTGTCATATGTCAGTGCTCAAAATGTTTCAGATTTTGGAGCATTTTGGGTTTTAAAGTTTCTGATTGGGACACCTCCAACAGTAATTGGCCTTGTAGTCTAATTCCTCCCACTCCCACAAGCATCTTCCATTTCCAGACATCTCCAATCTTTGATATTTTGGGTCTTTCTACATATACATTGAATCCTCCTTCTTAGTGAGTTTATGTTCTCTCAGCCCAAGAAAACAGAAACAAGCAACTCTTCACACACACACACACACACACACACACACACACACACACACACTCACGTGCCTCATACATGATCCTAAACATTCCTTGACCTTGCTGCTTCTTTAGGATGCTTTTTCATTTCACTTCTGAACTTCTGGAAAGTGGATTCCAGAAGCTCACAGCTGGTAGGCCCAATTCAGCCCACAGGTTCGCCCTTCACTAAGTTTTATTTTTTAAAAAAATCGAACTACCATTTAGAACTCAGGAGATACCACACAAAAATTTATCCACTTACAGCTTCTGGTGGGAAATCAAAAGATCAGGCAACACTGACCTCCAGTCCGCCAACACATGTCTCCCGTCTGATGTCTCCTCCTACCTGGCCCACTTAGCACATTTGTTTGGCCTGATGGGCCACCTTATTATTAGATTTAACAACTTAGGGACAAATGGTTACTCAAAATGTATCCAACACAATCTGGCTTCTGCTTCTATTCTCTTCCAAAATCTTCCCTGGAATGTTGCTAGTGACCTCCTAACGGCCAAAGCCAAAGCTTGTTCTCAAGTCTCACCTCTGCTGATCACACCACAGTGGTATCACTGTCCCTGAACGCTGGGGTCCCTTCCCTCAGGGCTGCAGAGCTCTGCCACCCAACCCTCGTCTGTGGAAAATTGTCTTCCATGAAACCAGTCCCTGGTGCCAAAAAGGTTGGGGACCGCTGCCTGCAAGTATCCATCTCCTGATGACTGACTGGCATTTCCCTGTCTCTGCTTCTTTGCATCCCATCTCATTTGTAGCTCACTCTGTTACACTCTCCTTCACCTTTACATCTACAGATAGTGTTTAATACTTGCTTGCTGTACTTCTCACACTTCTAGTCTTCATGATTCAATTTTAAAACTATTACAATTTAAACTGTGGAGGCAGCATGGGGTTAAGAGCAGGAAGGCTGGAGGCTTCGCCACAAGTTAGCTACATGACCTTGTGAATAGATAAAGAGAAAGATAAAATGAGATAAAGCTTCCAGAGGACATGAATGGCATACAGGAAACGATCGATGCATGGGAACTATTATTACTCCATTTTTTAATTTTGCTTTTTGCTCACGACCTGTCTCCCCCTAGACTTGAAGTCATGGATTATGGTTTATGATTCCTGATTTGACCCAAAGTACCCAGTTCAGTATCTTCTGGATGGCAGGTACACAATTAATTATTAGTTGAGTGAGTGAAGGAATGAATGAACCTCCACAAGATTTGCCAGGGGCTTCCCCAGAATTCCAGGAGCTGAGGTTGTCATCTTGGACTATGACAACATTCAAGAAAGTGTCACTTTTCTTCCAAGTTTAAGTCCTCATGAAATACCCTATTCTTTCTCTGCGACATCTGATCTAGCCAACTAACCTCCAACTAACTCTTTGTAAACTACAGTTTTCTCAAATATAATATAAACAAAGTAAAATAATAGTTCTACCTCTGAGGTTTGGTGAGGATTAAACAAGATCCTGCATATAAAGAAAGTGCACAGTTTCTAACACTTTATAATCATTCAGTAGACATTAGCTGTGTTGTTAGTGTTATTATTATGATGATGATTACCCTTCCTGATTGCCATCTAGGAAATCCTTAGTTTTATCCACAAACTGAATCATTCCCTGGTGCCAGGTACAACGTCACTACTCTCAAAGGAAAGCATCTGAAGCTGGAAAAGAAGACTTTGATTTTTCCCAACAGCAGGAAATGGCATGGTCCAAAGTGTCCTTCAAGCTAACAAAAGTATTATCAGGGCCAAGGAGGCATCTGGATCTACAGTAGAGGTGAAGGTCAGTGAGCCTATGAGGCCTCCAACCGCACAGTGCAACACAGCACTGTGATGACACTAACCTTGGCGAGATGACACTAACCTTGCACAACCTTCTGAACAAGCCACTTCTTCCCTTCTTTCCTTGTTCAGATACCCATCTCTTCCAATAGTTACTGAATATCCAGAAACATGCCAGGACTGGCCTCTCATTGACAAATAGTATAATCTGTCAGAGATACCAGACTCTCTTTCTCTCAAGAGTGACTACTCATTTGCAATATCTTCAATTTTTTCTTAGAATCAGAGGATGGGCAGAGGTATTCTTTTATGAGCATGCAGCAAGGAACAGAGTATCTAGAAAGGTTTAAAATCTTCAGCTATACACATGTCTGCTGTAAATCTCCAACAACCTTAGAGCAAACACACAGCAACTGTGTCAAGGTCAGCCTCCCATCCTCAGCAAACTCTGGCCATTCCATGTGTCACTTTCAGTGGCTTCCATGAATCACACACAGCATACGAACCCAGGAGGTGGTGTGACACTGTGCTCCCTGAAGCCACCCCAGGGCCTGGAGCAGGGCAATGCGAGGAAAAAGACAAGGGCCGCAGGAGGGACCTGCTTCAGTGTTCACCAGAGAGCTCTGCTTTCCTTGATTTTACAATTTGAGGAAAGATTTTGGTTGAAGAAAGTTATTCCTAGCTTAAAAATATTAAAAAGAAAAGCCACTGATTCATCCAACTCCGTTTTATTGATGAGAAAACTGAGTGCCAGAGAGGGGCTGCCGCTTGCTAAGCACACTCACAGGCCAAGTTGGTGGCACAAGGGAGACCAGGCTTCAGTTCTTTCGCCTCCCAGGCCAGTAGTCTTTCAGGTGATACCAAATTTGGAAGAGCCTGGTAAAGCTGGGTTCAAGGCCTACCTCTTACGTGAGTCCTCCTCAGGCCGTGCCCCATCTGTAGTGATCTCTTTTCTACTTCTAGGCAGTTACGGCCCTTTTTGCTTGTACTGTGAAACAGAACGCTCCATTCTAGATGCTTCTCTGGCTATGCCATGGACTTCTCCATGGGACAGGAGGCAGTGTCAGCCTCATGCCATGACAACACACATCCTGGCTCGATTAAGGCATTCCCGAAATACCACTGCGGCTGTTAGTGTAATTTCTTACCTACTAGCACACAGGAGAATTTGGGAGCCTACCCAAGGAAGGCAGGGCCAATTTTATGTGAGGGCCCAGAATTTAAAAACTTGTCGGTGATATTATGAGAACTAGGATGAGACTTTGACAGGAGAATTAAAGTCTGAGGTAATAAACCCAAACACCTACGGGGACTAGGGAGGTGAAAAAGCAATGTGAATTGAATTAAACTAGGTGAAAGATAATAGGGAAGAGTGAGGACTAGGGCACCTGTGCATCACCATTTTAAAATAAGCATAAGGCTGGATGTGGTGGCTTATGCCTGTGATTCCAGCACTTTGGGAGACTGAGGCAGAAGGATCGCTTGAGGCTAGGAGTTCGAGACCAGCCTGGGCCACATAGTGAGACCCCATGTCTACAAAATATTTAAATATTAGCTGGACGTGGTGGTGCACACCTATAGTCCCAGCTACTCAGGAGGCTGAGACAGGAGCATAGCTTCAGCCTAGGAGTTCGAGGCAGCAATGAGCTATGATCATGCCACTGCACTCCAGCCTGGGCAACAGAACAAGACCCCATCTCTAAAAATTAATTAATCAGTTAAACATCTATAAGCACTGCTCTGGCCAAAGGTGATTCCCTCACTAGCTTGTCCCTCTCCCCCAATAAAAGTTAATGTCCCTAAAAATTAAATATCGTACAACTGCAATCTATTTCCCTGCTACAACTCATCATAGAATGTATAACTCTATAAAACTCAAGTTTAGATCACACAAAAACCCAAGGTCAATTCTAGAATATTCGCTTTTCCCGGGAACCTGCTAGAAGATGGCTCTCGCCCCGTACTTGCCATCCCTCATGAATGGGAAGTACGGAAAATGGCCATCATGTTGTCACTACCGCCAAATACCACTTTCTCCTCACCCCCCGTTTTATCAGGGATCTAGTAAGGAAGACTAACTCCTTGCTGGCTCCTATTCTTCTAAAACCAAGGGGGAATCCCAGCAGACGGCAGTAGTTCTTCGTGAAAGGCAGCATCGGAAGGCAAACATGGCTTGTTGGGTTTCCTGGGTTCTATACAGGTGACAAATTTTAAGATCTTCAATCCCTATGCCCTCTCACCTCCATTCTCCTAAATTATAGAATTTGAAAATATTTGAGAAGATCAAAAATGTCTGGGGCATAACACTCACAGTAAATGAAGCTCATGCAGTAGCAGCAAGAAAAATGATAGAGACGACAGGACAGAAGAACTTGCTATGGCTCCCAGGTGCCCAGGAAAAGCATACTCACAAGGCAGAGACTTCAGGCTCACCCTCCCTTGCCAAAGTGCTGGGAGGGAAAAAAAAAAAAAAAACTAACTTTCTGGGATTAAAAAGAATCAAACAGATATATAGTCAGAGCTATTATCACAGGACTGTTTCTAAACAAAAGAGATATATTAGAATTTAATCACATTTGTGAAACCTTTAGCCTGCAATGGAGCAGTGCCAGGGGCCTGTTTTAAAACACTGTTCCCTAATGCTAGTGATATAAAGAAGCCTTGTTATACCCCTCAAGGTAGACAGAAGAAGGAAATTGTTCCTATTTAAAATTATTATTGTATTTTTAATATTGTGACTCCAGCAGGAATAGGGAAAATGTTCAAACTCACGAAGATTCTCTGTTACACTCAGGAATGAATAAAGAATAACTGGCTTGAAAATTGGCCATGCAGAAAATTCTGCAGGAGGATGGAAGGAAAAAATATATACAACACCAATGGCTCAGAGCATGGAAGAACTATTAGGCTCAGGGATGGGCTAAGGAGATGTTTCCTCCAAATCCCCTCCTTGGAGATTACTGGGCACTGACAGCAGAGAAGGGCTGAGCCCAGCAGGGAGGGGCTCTGTCAGCCAGCAGGAGGCAGAGCCCACCTTTCACTGCTCTACCCCTAACACCTAGAAAAACGCTGGGCACTTAAGACCCACCAGCTCGTCCTTACATGAATGAATGGACCTCCAGAAATCCCTCTTGGCTCCACGGTTTGCACTCACTTGCCTCAGCTGCAAAACCACCAGAAACATTCAGTCAGGGCAAGCTCCGTCTCTGACCTCAGTCTGTCCCCCGTCAGGCTCCATTAATTTTCACAAGTCCTGACAGCTCTAACGTTAATACTCACACTTGCTGATGGAGCCACACAGCAGGTTCAGACTGCTACCTTCTCCTCTGAAACTCATGCATTAGGGTTTCTTCCATGCTTGCAATGGGAAACCAAGTCTAAGAAATATTAAACACAGAAAACTATATTACAATAATGTCAGGGCTAAGCCAGAAACCCAGGAGAATGCAAGGAATGCTGAGTGAAAGCCCGGTGGTCTGCTGCAGGAATTAGGGCTAGTGTAGGAAGCCACAGCTGAAATGCTCCCTCCTCTCGTTCAGCCTCCTCCATAAAAAGAGTCCCAAGGCACCAGGAGATGAGAGTCCACACAAAGGAGACAAAAGTCCACTCCCCATTTCCCCCAGGAAAGCAGACTCCCTCTGGACCTGAGTGGTCACGAGCACATTGCACTGATGGTAAGTAACAGAACTAAGTGCAAACCGCAAGGGAGCAGACTATTAGTACCCGTAATTTTTCGGAACCATGAAACAGCCCAGAGATGCCATTCTTGCTTAGCAGCGCCTTGTTTGTAAGCATTCCTGTCTCAACCACAACCTTATTCCAACATAACTTTTTGTGGCCTAAACACATACACATACACACACATGCACACATACTCATTCACCTACATATATTTATTTTTTTAAGACAACCACAAAGTAGTAAAAATGAACGACAACATCCTCCTTGTTTCTCAACTGAGTATCTCTAAGTTGCCACCCAGACCAACGTGGCGTGTTCTCAATGTGACGCTCTGGTGGTAACTGTCTACTGAAGCTCGACTCCAATTATGCTTGAGTATTAGCATCTGACTAGACAACAAAAACTATATGAGGGCCTTGGCTTATTGGGAAAGATTTATATGACAAGTAACAAATCTGATTTGAACAATCAGACTGTCCAGTAAAGACCATTCCATCTACTTTCTCAAGCTTCAGAAACTGGATTCAAATCAGGGTTGCACTGGATAGTCACAAGAACAATTGGTAAAGACGTTGTCAAGTCTCATCTTGATCTTTGTGTGCATGTTTATATCACTCGAACTTATAGGAATAAGGAACGTTGGCACTAAGGAAAGAGAATGAATTTTGGAGCAGACAGATTTGGGATCAAGTTCCTGGCTCTGTCACTTATTACTTGTGAAATTCAAACGCAAAACATGCTATTTTAAGCATCATATTATTCATCAGAAAAAAAGATGAAGAATTGCACAACATACTTTACAAAGTGGATATAAAGATTAAGTGAGAACAGGAAAGGACTCAATGCAATACCTGACACATAAAAAATCATGGCAATTATTCTTATTTGTATCCTGTCTTCTGTTTTGCATTGTAACTTCATTTGGGATAAGGGGCCCATCTCTGGCTTCCTACCCCCATTAAAGAGTATTTAATAAATATCTTTAATAAACTAGTAGTGTTGACTCCCAAAGTCTATGGTGAGCTGAAGAACAGTATTAAATATATTGGTTTTTTCCCCCCCACAAAGCCTTTGAAAATCAACTGAGAAAAAGGTGTTCCTTCTAGCAATAATTATAAAATAAGTGGCAATTATTCTACTGAATAATTAGAGGAGCAAATGCAAATCCTATGTGTTTGCATTTTAAACCACTAAGTATGGTGAAGATCAAATTAAATAAAAAATAACACGAGACATAAAGGCCATATCTTTTTTAATAAATAACAATTTTAGAGGCTTTTTAGAATTCCCCCCTCCTTAACCCAGAAAATAGGAATAAGAAATCTTTTTGTAATAACTGCTATCATTTTTGCATGCTGAAATAACATTGGGCAGATGATGCAGAATTTCAGCGTGCAGTGATTCTGCGGGGCAGGGCTGTGGAAGCCAGACTGAGGGTTGACAGTGGAAATAAAATCTCTGCCTTAACAGCGCCACTGGGGCTAGATGAAAATGGTCTTCTAGAACTTGATTAAAACTAAATTGAAAAAGAACATATTTGGCTAATATTACATTAGACTAAAATATAGAAATGAACCCTAATACTCTCGAAATCTAATAAGAAAAAGCCATCTCAATTTCCAAACTTTCAAAGCATCTTCTTTAAATGCATCACAGATCAATTTACATGGTACTTTTGCCAATAAGCAAAACCAAATCACAGGTTCCAATTGGCTTATATTGGAAAGTGTGAGAGCAAATGCTAGAAAATGCAATTACTGCAAACAAACTCCATTTTCTCCCCTCTGAAGGGAATTTCGGGGAATATTTTATTGCCATCAAATAATATTTCTGAAGGCATCAATACACAATTCTATTTTCTTTCCAGAGTCCCCACTCACTGCATAATCTAATTCACTCTACAAAATATCTAGAAATTTAGAGAAGTGCCTATGAAAGGGGATATTACCTTGCACACACATCCTATGTCAATTTTAATAATACGCGCTCTGGACAGGAAGCTGCATCGAGTAAAATTTAGGATCCAATAAAATTGACTTTTCCCATTTTATGACTCAAAATTTTAATGAAGCATTTCAGGGATAAAATTTGCAAAGAAACCTCTCAGAGAAGGTTATTTTGATCAATAGTGACAGCGGAAAGACAGAGGGAATGGAGAGACCACATTCATTTCCTCTTTCTTTTTTGTCTTCCTTCCCCCAGCCCTCAACGGGCAACATTTACAACTAAGAGCTCCCCTTAATCAGGGATGTGGAAACAGCCCAAGTGTCCATCAATATATGAGTGCATAATTGTACTGTGGTGTATGTATACCATGGAGAACTAGTCAGCTTTAAGATACAATGGTGACATAGCACCTCTTATATACTCCTGGAAAGGGCTGGAACACATTCTACTATGTGAAGTATTCCAAGAATGGAAAAACAAGCACCGCATGTACTCACCATCAAATTGGTATTAATGGATCAACACATAAGTGCATATATAAGAATAACATCTATTGGATGTTGGGCAGGGGGCAGGGGGGAGGAGGGAGGAGGGGATGGGTATATGCGTACACAAAGAGTGCAATGCACACCACGCAATAGGATGGACATATTTGAAACCTGGACTTAGGGGGGCGAGGGGGGACAAGGGCAACACATGTAACCTAAACATCTGTACCCCCATATTATGCTGAAATAAAAAAAAATCAGTAGCTTTCTTATACACCTTTAATAATTTATAAAATCAAAGAAAAAATCCTATTCATAGTAGTGACAAAAACTACAAAGTATCTAGACATTAAACAACAAGGTATGTTCAAGACATTTACGGAAAAAATTATGAAACATTGCTAAAGGACTTAAAAATTTGGATAAATGGGGAGCCATACCACATTTATTCATATAAAGGTAGATTCGTTAATGTAAAGATGTCGATTCTCTCCAGTTAAATCTGTAAACTCAATGCAATGCCAACAAAAACGCCAATAACATTCTACGTGGATTTGACAATCTGATTTTAAAATCCACTTAAAATAGTAAATATGTAAACATGTAAGAATAACAAAAAAATTGAAGAAAGATTATAAAAATGTAGAAATTAAAACAGTATGGTAGAGATGCAGGTATAAATAAATGGATCAGTACAACCAAATAGAAAATCCTGAAACAAACCCAAGTATGCGTAAGGATCTATATTGATTAAAGGTAGCATTCAAAAGTCAGTGGAGAAAATAAAGAGAGAGGCATGTAGAAAAATATTCATTGCATCAGGTTTCACATTAGCAGAAATTTGGGGATAACCATGTGAATGGGGAAATTCAGTCTATTTATTCTGTAGAATACTATGCAACCATGAAGAAGAACAAGCTAGATTTACATCTATCAACACGAAAAGCTCTCAGAAATAATGTTGGGTGAAAGTAGCAAGTAGCAAAACAACACACATACCATGATACAATTTATATTTTTTAAAACCACTAAATAAGATCATATATTCCCCATATGCATGTGCATGTGTGTAAAATGTTTGCAAAAAAATTTTAAAAGGTATGGGAGAAGTTATGTCAAACAGTGAGTAGGAATGGAGGAGGTGGGAAGGAAATCAATGATGATCAAAGGGGATTTTAGACTTCCCTGTAGTGTCCTAATCTTTCAAAAGAAAAATGTATTCATGTATCATGTGTATAATTAAATCAATAAATAAATAATTAAAAGGCTCCATAACAATATGAATGAGTCCAGTTATGATAAAATTATATATATGTATGAGTACTTATTTATTCACACAAAATGCAAAGAAAGGGGACTGTAGGATACATACCAAACTATGAACAGTTGGCTGTTTGTTGTTGCTGTTGTTTTTGTGGGATGGCAGAGAGGGAACAGGAAAGGCAAGTTACAAGATTTACTCTCTCTATACCTGTGTATAGTGATACATCATGGCATCTACATATCATGTTTTGATATTTTTTTTTTTTGAGACAGAGTCTCACTCTGTTGCCTAGAGTAGAGTGCCATGGCATCAGCCTAGCTCACAGCAACCTCAAACTCCTGGGCTCAAGCAATCCTTCTGCCTCAGCCTCCCAAGTATCTGGGACTACAGGCATGCGCCACCATGCCCGGCTAATTTTTTCTATATAGATTTTTAGTTGTCCAAATAATTTCTT